>JAEMWC010000011.1:2242500-2267500 GCA_016490735.1 Pachyseris speciosa | reverse complement strand
AACGATTAAGCCCGGGGGAGTACTCCCTGTAATGGCCTATAAGGGGAGGTTCCGCCCGAAAGGGGTACCTTTTTCACGCTCCAGGTATATGAAAGGGTAGGGATTTCACGAGTCGGATTATATGAAAGGGTAGGGGAATCTGTCATTTAGGTATTTAAAAGGGCCTTTCATTAAAATATTTCGAACACATACCTTATGACTGTACGAAAGGCGTACCATTTGTCAATGGAAGGTATCCGAAAGGGGTACCTTTTCTGTCAAAAATGGTATATAAAAGGGTAAGGGGTCGGACCTCGGGGTGGAGCCTTCCTGTATTAAATTTTTATCGTACCCCCCCCCCCACCCCCTCCGCCCCGGGAGGATTAAGTCCAATATCCATTTCGACCAAGAAATGTTTCTTAAGTATTGACGTTTTTACGTTTGATCTTGACTGTCTGATTGTGTAACGTCCTTGAAAACGCACAAAATGAAGTCTTGAACGGTCAAGTTTTCAATATTTCCTGGGAGAGCATGCCCCCGACCAATCCACCCACCCCCCTACAATCTCGCGCCTAAGGTGCTCGTCAATTCGAACCTTTGGCGCTCAAACGCACCTCCCCACGCAAAAACCTGTTTACGGGAATGTGTTTATCTACGCCCCACCTGGAAATCAGCTTGTGTTGTGTCTGGCGTGATTAAATAAATTTGTATTGTATTATTGCATTAATATTGTAATGATTTCAGATCATAATGGAACTGCACCACGACTAGATCCTTACTTTTCTTGGGGATAGCAGAGCAACTGAAACACGCAAGCGAGCGCGTGACAATAGTCCAGTTTCGAGTTCGCCATGACCACTGAATAAAAGTACTGATAACGCATTTGAACACCGTTAGCCTCGACCTAAAGTAAAATATTCAGAAATACCGGCGGGAAGGTGCCACAAATTTGAAAATTAAACAATAGACAGAGCTGTAAACAGCTCATCTTCTCGCTGGAATTTGTGAATATTTTACTTTAGGTCCAGGCAAACGGTGTACAAATGCGTTCTCAATACTTTTACTCAGCGGTCATGGCAAATATTACCTTGCTTGCGCGGGTTACTAACGCTAGGAAAAAGAAGGGACTACTACAGCTGTGCCAGCCAACAAAAGGCATTTCTACTGAATGGTCGATGACAGGAAACATTTTCCTGTTCTTTGGAGTACTACTGATAAGATTTAACATCGGCTACATTTAAGGGTACCTCGTCTCGTTTTCATACAGTTTTCGTGAAGTTGAAACCTTATTCGTTCCACAACTGTCTCAGTTACTGTGAAGCCAGCCTTTATGACACCTACATACATTTTTGGGCACCATCGGCTATTAACGCTTTAGAAAATGAAAATGAAATGTTTCATCCAGTCAATGAGAAGTTTATTTCATTTTTAAAAGAATAGTTTCTTTTGAATAGAGTTTAATCTCAATGAATTTATTTCTTCCGCTAGAGCAATTAAAAGAGGATGATCATTGAAAGATGAACTGTAACTAAGTGGCAGTAATGTCATATCGTATGATTATATACACACCGACTATAAATGTCTTAATTCGAACCGCTCCGTGAATGCCTGATGGTTTGTTTCTTTTTCTCAGTTTCATCCAGAGGTGCAGCATTCCATACAATTCAAGAACTTGCATCCAGGATCATCATAGCATGGCGAATGGTAACAACGTTGGATGAAGCCGGCCGATTCAAAATCCTGACTGCCTTCCCATACGTACTTCATACACATACTTTGACAATTCCTTGGAATTCTGTTTCCTGCACCGAGAGACAGCATGCCGAGAAAGGTGACTACTAGTATAGCCGATGATTCTTTCATCTATAGAGAAGAAAAAAAGCAACCCGATGGTCAGAGAACAGAGCAGGCTGGCAAAGATTATTTCTTGTCTTTGTTATCACGGTGCCTGCATTCAGTTAGTCGGCAATGGCTTCACTGTCATACAGAGCGCCCTTTCATGATCAAAGCATCCAGTTTTGTAAATAACATAATGACATATGAGGGGCGTAGCTACCTGTACGCACGGACGCACGTGCGTACCTGAAAAAGTCGAAAATTAGACATGAAATTTCGGTTTATTTTTCTTTGAGATGTAGACATGTAGGCATTGCATGATAATGTTTTTTGTAGTTAATAAGGCCCGTTTCATTCGTCGTATTTCTGCCGTGTCAAATTCAATTCAATTAAGTGCAGCAGAAATGCGACTGTTGATTCATACGTCGCACTTGTGCCGCACTTAATTCATACTACAAATTTTACTTCTGATGGTGCTTCTTTTGTCTCGAGAAAATGCAACAAAATTTACCGATCCTGCCTAGCTAAGGCCCAATATATGTAAATCTATGTTTTAGAATCAACACGGCAGAAATTCGACGTGTGAATCGGTGCCGCATTTCTGCCTGATAATGCGACAAGACCAGTCGAACGTGCGGCAGAAATTCGGCAGCTGATTCAGACGTCGAATTTCTGTCGAATTTAATTAGTTTAACTGAATTCGACACGGCAGAAATGCGACGTATGAACCGGGCCTAAGAAGCCCGAACCCTCATCAGTGAAACTTAACTCCGGGCCGCGCAGTAAGTTTTCAATTGGGGGGTGGGGGGGGGGGGGAACTCACTTTGAACACGTTAGCGTGAGTCCACTACATAGGGGGATCCGAAGGGAATGCTCCCTTGGAAAATTCTTAAATAAAAGTTCTCTGAAATGGCTGGAAATGGAGTTAAAACTAACACGTTGCGGTGAAACTTATGTACTTTCAGCAACAAAAAAGCGGTGTTTTAAAACAAAAATAATTAGTTTTCGGTAAAACGTTAACTAAAAAATTAACTTCGATTTGTTTTAGTATTACTTGCTTTTTACTGTTGAAAAGTGGGGGGGTGGGGGGAGCTTCAGCCCCTCCCCCTGAGCAGTCCCTGTAACTAGCACACAATAGGTCAAAAAGAATAAACCCATGTTAATAGAAAACCTCAATTTCCCATACCTCATCACGTAATGACAGCCTATTGCAGCTTAAACCAGGAGAGGATATAGGTGATGAATATTTTGGGTCGCAAATTATTTCAAAATCTATATTCTATCTTCATGCAAGTCCCATACATTTTTTATCTTGTTCATTTGATGATAGCCTTCACCTTTTTTATTCAAATGTTTGTTGTTTCAAGTATTTCGTGACTGGCAGTTGATTCAGTCCTGAATGTATTCCACAAATAAATTAGTGCCCGTTTATTTTCCTCCCTTTTCAATTTTATAACTCTGAATGCTTCCCAGACATGATGAAAGAAAATCACGAACTTGTGAAAGTTTTGTCCAAGAATTTTAGACGATCATGATGAGCAACTACCTTTATCTTGTGTGCATCATCGTTGAGGTTTCAGAGTTAATTGTAGGTCAGCCGGGATAAGGAAAAAATAAAGTGAAATAAACAGCAACCCGGGAGAAAGAGAAAAGTACTCGTACTCTTGACCTGAGAGATATCATTAACAATTGAGATGCACAGCCTTAGCAGAAATGATTCATTACATAACTAAAAAAATTTGAGCTTTTCGTAGACTGGGGCGCAAATCTCACCCATATATAAACTAAGTACAACTCGACCGTTCAATAACACTTTATATACGCTGTCACTTTAATTCAAGAGGTTGCCACAGCGACATCGTAGCGCCTTTGGCGTCTGCATAGCTGTGAACCATGATCTCTCAGAAATGTTGTTGACGAGGAAAAATATTTTTCGCCATTTGTTAGTGATTTTTGACAATGCAAAGAACTAGAATTTACCTGGCACAATTCGCCGAATAAACCAAATCTGACCTGAAAAAGTACTTTGGCCTCAAGTCAGTGTTTTTAGCCGGAAGGCTTCATGGGCGAGACCGTTAACACAATAACGAACAAGAAAAGTATACCAACCTTTGACTGTGAATATCAACGGGAGAAAGCTTTCAGTCGGACAAATCACGTTTTTCTCCACGTTCAGTTGAAGCACAATAGCATTTTCGTTGAAGAAACGCATGGCATATAAAGCGTACGAATTAAATGCAATCAAGATAAGCGCCCGCCAAATTCCCCCTACACGTGGCCGATAACAGAATAAGCGTTTGTTCCGTAGAGCTTATAAATTACTTTTTTTCAACACTTATCTTTTTCTGGACATATGTGGCATCTTTGTTTATTGTTTCTATTTTCCACAATTTTGCTTTGCAGTCTATCTCAGTCCTGCACATCTGTTCGCCTCGTGTGTTTGCCAAGTATTTTTCAGTGAGATGCAACGCCTTTTAACAGAAGAGAACGTTTGTATGTAAAAAAAAAAGGTATAAAAACATCTTCTATTCTAGTACATGCACAGAAGCGCTGTAACTGAAAAATCAGCTCAGTGCCTTTAAAAGTTAATAGGTAGCAAATTTTCCCTTTACTCCAACGTTAAATGACAGCACTATGAGGTGCACGTTTTCTGTTGAAACTCGCTAAAGATATCGGTCAAGGTCATGTATAAAACATTCACGATTTATTTCTGATTCTGCAGAGCGCGGAGGGCTTTTTTTATAAGTCGGGAAACGTACTTTATAAGATACAGATCTTAGAGATGAAATCTGATATGAAGATGAAATTCAGATTGCAAACAAAGCGAACGTCAATGAACATGAGTGAATTCATTGTACAAAGTACAAAGTAGTTTAGACCTCTCAGTACCACCGACTAGATTTTGGCTGAATCAGAAGCTGTTTTCAAGCAATTTATTACATTGAACTTTTATTACATTTATTTATTAATTAATTAACTTCGAACTAACCTTTTTTTGAGTCAACAATATATGGATTCTAACAAATGCACGAAAATCAATTTCAAAGATTGCCCACGCCTTTCACTTAATTCATAGCCAGGTGTGTCTTGAAGGCTACTGAAAGTTTTCTTTTTGCTCTGTTAAAAAAGTCATAAGGTTTGACTATTTAGGAGAACGTATTTTTACAGTGTTTTGGAGAGGGTTATTTGTTTCTCAGTGCTCTTCTAAAATAGTTTTATTTTATGGTTTTATTTACTGTTATTTGAGGCACTCTTTGAATACAAAGGTTTGCATCTATGAATAGCAGATGTGGTTAAACTGAAAGGCAAAAAAGGCACATGCCATGAGAAGCGAATTCAACTAAAAAGTTGCCTTATTATGAAAATGCGGATATTATCTTGTGATGTGGCCAATGATTCCTTGGCTGGTACATTTATTGCCTTCAGTGTTGACATTTGACAGAAACTAATGGCGCTATCTAATTGTTTAAAAAAGGCTGAAATAGTTCCGTTTCAACCGTACAACAAGATCTCCTTTGAAAAAGGCGACCGGATACCGGCAGGATGTATACAAATATTGATTTTTTATATGGAACAGTATCAAGAAATAGATATCATTATTTTGTAATCGGACTTCACGGATCGACGACACCATTGGCTTTTGAGATCGATCTCAAAAATTAACGCTTCAGCTTAGTTTTCCGAGTCAGTAATGCTGGAATCGCACATTGTGATCTTGCTCAGTTGCCACGGGCATATTTTCAACGTCTGTCTTCCAAATTTTGCAAATGCAAATAACAGATTGAATACACTTCTCTCAAATATATCTACCAAAAATGGTCTTTTTATGTAGCCTAAGGCGCCTTAAAATGAACAGATTAATATCTACCAGGATTAAAGTCTTCGTAGTGGCAGTTCAGCCACCAGAGGGTAGCCACCAGAGGGTAGCCTTTGATATGAAAGTAAAATTTCAAAAAATGTGAAGTAGAAGGCAGAAAGGAATGTTATCCCCCTCTGTTGTCTGTTCCATTCCACACACACTGTGTTTGTCGTATAGTTTACTTAAAAAAACGTGGGCGATTGGGCGTGTGTCAGGTGTTTTATCAATTCAAGAAAGAAAGCAAGAGTGTGTTGTGAAAAGAGATCATTGTCAACTCAAGTATGATCAAACGACCAAAAGAAATTTTTATGTACAGCAATCTCGAGAGAAAAACCATGAAACCGAGCCAAATCTCATACGACTTAATTCGATCTCTAATAAGCTGTTTATTTGTATTTCAAATCGCTTGGACAAAAGAAATCCCTCTTCCAGAAAAAAAATGATGTTAAATTTGAAAGCAAAGATCAAGTGCTTCAAAAATAGAAAAGAACTTTTCTCAGTGTCACGCGAGTTTAGTAGATAGGTTTTAATTTAGCATTAAAAACGTTCAAGCACGAGAAATCGATTGTAGGAATATTTAGATTTTATGCAGTAGAAATATTCCAAATACAAAAACGCGTTAATCAACAATAAGGCAAGTAAATAAATGAACCTTTGGCATTTACAAAATCCCCCTTGTCGTAAAGTTTATTTCATTTATCAAAAACAAATTTCACTTCAGTTCACTTTGCTGGTTTCTGACCCATCAGTCCTACAATATACCATTATTCCCAAAGCTACCTTGAATTTGTTTGCGTACCGTCTAAATACTCACGCCGTAAGGCCACGAACGAAGGAATGGGCTCCCTTTTAGTTTTCTTCGTTTTGGTGGCGCCAATTTCCAGCGCATGCGCAAGCTTGGTGATTTTGAGCCCACTGTGCGCTACTGAGAGGTTCAATGAAAAATCTTTGACTTCGGCGAGATTCCAACTCACGACCTTTGGATTAGATATACCAGCGATTTTATCGACTGAGCTACGAGGTCACCCTGATCGTAAACAAGATGTGCGAATGATATATTTAGACGCGATGATAGAGATATATCAGTGTGTTCAATTGTGTAGGCCGCGTAGCACCCTGTAAAAAGAAATGAGATTACAGAGTGTTTTGTTTCGTGTGCTGTAGAATGTGAAACCCATACAAATCCTTTGGAAGTTCATATCCTCCAAACATCTTTCCCGGATATATGGACGTTGTTCGATTTCCAAGACACGTGCTAAATTCCTCTCAAAACTTGAGGAAAAAGAAAAAAGCTAAACAAGAAAATGAAACAAAACAAAATGTACCGCGGACTACAAATGGATTTTATGCAACCTTGACGGTTCCAGTATAAAAAGAAGTTCTTGTGTAGGCACAGTGTAGGCTGCTTTACATCCTGTAAATTGAAAAGAGATTACGAATTGTACATGTTTACACCGTGTTTATCTATCCAAAACGCAGTTCAAAGTCTGTCTCGCTAATTAAAAACCTCCTAGAGAGAAACATTCACCCAAATTTGAATTCCAATGGACTTGAACTACAGTACATTGTAAGTCACCAGCCCGAGTATACTGGTCACCTGTAGCCGCTCTTGTTTCTTCTGTAACTAAACTGCTGGTAAGACTGTGCCCTGATTGACTCGTTTTTAAGTATACATTAATAGCTGGATTATCAACCAAGTATTCACTACCACTTGAAATGATCGACGCAATTCCTTTCTTCCTTTGCCGTAATTCATGGGAACTGCGGTATTGTTCAGGATTTTAATTTATCTCAAATCTTTCCACAGGCAGGTCTCACGTCCGTAATTCACCTTAGCGTATGATGGTGCCGGTTGATCTAGCTTTTAAAAACGAGCTCGGTGACCCCCATTTTCTATTATCAGGAAATAATAACCATAACAAGATACAAATCTCTATAAAGTTGTGAGAGCGTATTCAGAGCCCGTGGGGGGGGGGGGGGGAGGGGGGAGGGAGACACTCCCTTATATGAGCCATGTAAGTATGTGCGGCCCCAAAGGGTATGGTTTTTCAACTGTTTTGGTCCGGCTGAAATAGGGTATGGTCTGTGCACTCTAGTCTTGAATTGGGTATGTTTTGTTTAGAAGAAGCTACTTCTTCAGCGTTTGGCGATAAGACCATCAACAAAATTCTTTCGTTTTTTGTCTTTTAATTATGTTTATACCAACTGGGTACACGAAATAAGTCTCAAATAGGGTATCGAATTTTTGGTCAGGTCTGAAATAGGGTAGGGTAAAATCGCAGATTTTGGTCTGAATTAAGGTAAGGGTTTCAGGAAGCGGGCCGCACACCCCCACCCAATTTTTCTGGGAGTAACCCACCCCCGGGATTCAGAGCCACCTTAAATTTTCGAAATTTTGTTCTGCATCTGCTCCCACAAATTATGTAAAATATTTGATCTCGAAACGCTTGTTACTTTTCATCACAAAAAAACTGAGGGTCTTGGAGCTCGTTTTTGAGTTATTATCGCTTAAACGCAAAAATTAGGGTGTATTACTAACAGAGTATACTGTTGCTATGGTAACCCGTTGTGTCGAAACCTTTTGCGTAACTTGTTCACTTGGTCATTTGTTTAATACCACTATAAAGGTAACAACATATAAAGATTAGTAGTAATGACCCATGACATTAAAAGTGCTGCAATCCCGTGTCGTCCATGCACGTTCGTATTTACTGTTCCACATTTGATGGTCGCGGTTCTTGTACTTTCTTTGAACTTTGTCATGAAGAAAGAGGCTGGAACCATTGAAATAAAGGCAAGGAAAAGGATTTTAAACAACGAAAGAGCGAAGTTCAGACACCCCGGCGGCGTCCATAAAACAAGCCGTAGCCGGAGTACCCGAAAGAAAGCAAAAACGGAAGTTGGCATTTACAGCACAAAACTCCCACTTGTTTTTGAGTCGCGCTTCTAGTAAATGAGGACTATTTCCGTGTTGACATAGCGTCATATAAACACGAGGGGGGTTGGGAGAATTCGAGACAGTTATGCAAACCCGAGACGCAGTCTAAGTGTTTGTCACGTTAATAAAGTATGTATGTATGTATGTATGTATGTATGTATGTATGTATGTATGTATGTATGTATGTATGTATGTATGTATGTATGTATGTATGTATGTATGTATAACTTTCGAGAATTCTCCCAACTCCCCGAGTGTTTATATGAGGCTATGTAAATACGGAAAAAAGTCCTCTATTGCTTTTATAAAATATTTCAAAAAAGTAATTCCACAAATGAAGGGAATATTTGTATATTTACTTCTTGATTGAAATAGATTTTCTCAATACACGCTCTGAACAATGATATTTCCCACTAGCCAATCATAACGCGCAACTGACAACACATGAACCAATCAGAATTCGCGTTATAAAACTCAAAATCAAGTTGAAATTTTTGGCAAGCCTCATGCGAGCGCCATGTTGATTTTGATTCCTCAGAAATCGTGCAGAAAAATACCGAGCGCTCGGTGAGAACCAGAAGAAATGCTCAAACTTTACGAATCGGTAAGGAAAGAACTTTAAGATGAGAAGTTTATTTAAGATGGAAATGAATTGCAATGTGCTTGACCGCTTCTGAAAGTGGCGTGAACGTGCCCGAATTGGCAGCCCGAGAACAAGGTTGAGAAGTTGAATCGCTCACCGTGCCTTGGTTTTGCTGGATAGGAATCATAGCCTAAGCAGCGGATCCAGGTTGTAGTATATTTTTAAGCTGAGAAGGTCTCAGAGAAAATACGTTTTACGCTAATTTGACAGCCAAAACACGGCAACCGATCGGCCTCGCAAAGTTTGATTTGAACCATTCGCAGTCTGTAGCATATAAGCTTAGTTTGGTGTACGTTTTCGTGTACATTTTTTTAAATAAAGAATGCCTTAAATTTTATTGTAATGCTTAATGCAAAAATTACCTTGAAAAACGTTTACTGCCTATTTGTTCCATTTATTTTTCCTCATAGCTTCGCTTTAGGTCGTGTAGCTCACGACCATCGAAGAAGGGAAAGCGCTGTGGTTTTTCTTTTGCTTTGTTTCCTCGGGCTCACGGGGAAGAGATAGCTAAACCCCAAATCGAAATTTGGCAAATTCTTTTTTTGTGTGTGTGTTTCCTTGATATTTGTACTTGAAATTGCTTTATGAGTCTTGTAAAAGCTTTGAAATGTTTTCAAATTGTACCTAGAAACACAAACAGCGTGACGTCACAACCGTGTTTACATACTCTCATCTAAACACACCTATTGACCAATGAGTGGGCGCGTACTATCTTATATATTTTATAAAAGGCCGTGGCTAATTACTCGGGATACTGTAAGTATACCGAGTTATAAAATGTGTCAGATTTCAGTCTTTTTTTTTTTTTTTTTTTTTGTCCTGTGCAGCCCCAAATGCACAATACAATTACGTTCCGGTGTTTGGATTGGGCAATGCACGATAGCAGGCACGTGGCGGTGTGTTCATTGGTTAAAGCAAACCACATAGTCCAAAGGTCGAAAGGCTAACATCACGCGACGGTTGTTTACAAGTTATGCAAATTCATCGTGTTTGAGTTGTGAAGCTAGATATTTTAAGACAGCACTGCAGTCTGTCCCCGTGAAAAGGTTTGCCGAGTATTAAGAAAAAGTTGGAAGCCTCGCACGTGTAATCGATATCACAAGTCGAAATCGAATGCTGTGACAGAAAAATTACAGATTTGCACAAAGTTGTTTTCGTAATGTGATACCTTCCATTTAATACGTGACTGCAAGTGAACACTCAAGGACCGCGGAACAAATTTTTCTGCACATATCTTTGTAAAGTTGTGAAACTGGATTTTAATACAGTACACACTGTCCGTGTGAAAGGTTTACCGAATTTAAGATAAGGTTGGAAGCCTCGCACATGCTGTGAGTATCGACTCGAATTAGAACGTTGTGACAGTTCTATATTTAGATAATCGCAAAGTTGTTTTGATGTAATTTGATCCGGATTATACCACAACTCAATCGCTGTGACAGATCTATATTTAGACACAAGTTTGCGAATTTTTGGTTTTCACGTGCGTCAGAAAAAAAACCAAAATTAAACATTTAGATTTTTTACCCTCATCAGGTAAATGACGTTTAAGCCAAGTAACACGCTTTGTTTTGAAAATAGAGCAGTTTGAATTTCAAGTGCTTTTTACAATGCGCGACATCTTTCAAGCTTCGCAGAGAGAAAAAACTCCAGATGTTGCCACTTAATCTAAAAGTAAACAACAACAGCTGACAAGGAATATGGATGGCAACTCTCAAAACGGTTTAACGAGCTTTGCTCGAACGCGAACAAAAAGGTCTTACGTGAACCCAAAAGCAAACCATTAGCCGGATAGTTTCGAGAATCAGAAAGCGTGCGTCCGGCTTCTGGAACAAAAAAGTATCCCGAGTTAACGCTCATAGAGCGTCTTGTTTTCTTATAAACTTGAAGGAGCCATTGTGGCTTTTTGGCTGTAACTCAGCTGGAGAAGTCACTGGAAGGAGGCCATCTTGGGAGCGCAAAGGTTTTACGTCAACCAATGGGCAGCTGTAGCCTTAGGCAATTTCACTTTTGGAGTCACATTAATTATATAAATATTAGACTCTGAAACATTTTAACACACGCAACGAACTGCCCTCAGATATTTGTGACATAAACGCCAAAGGCTTTGCGCTGCGTTTCTTAAGCAAGTGGCAAAGTCGCAAAATCAAATATTTTCATGGGTGTTGTAATAAAAACTGTTAAAAAATAATCTGATAATAGGTGGACGGTGGGTGTCGCAGCCGGGTCATGAGCGAAGGAGAATCATTCGCCTAATCATTTTATTTTGCCTTGAAAACCAAAATATTAAGGCTTAAGGCGCTGTTACACTGTGCAATGTTTCGTGCGACTTGTGTCGCAACGCCATTGCGAGACACGTTGCACGAAACATTGTACCAAGTGTAACATACCCTGCAACGGCCAAAATCGTTGCGAGACAAGTTGCACGAACCGTTGCAGAGAGTAGAATCGAGTTCTACTTTCTGCAACGGTTCGTGCAACTTGTCTCGCAACGATTTTGGCCGTTGCAGGGTAATTGTTACACTTCGTACAATGTTTCGTGCAACTTGTCTCGCAATGGCGTTGCGACACAAGTTGCACGAAACATTGCACAGTGTAACAGCGCCTTTACAAGCATACGCTAAGGAAGCTCAGCTTCCTTAGCGAATGAAGAGGATTTAACTTATCCTCCCATTAAAATATTTCTTTACATATGGAGCCACACACGTTGTCTCAGTCAAAACTATATTGTCATTCCCAACATTGTAATTACCAAAATGATGTTTAATTACTCTATCAGTAACAGGAAACATCTAATAAATATACATTATACTATGCCCGTAGTTTTCCTCAAATGAAGAATATCGACCTGAAAATCTCCTGATTTACTCGCTTTTAATTATAACCCTGGAGTTTGACTCCACTCTGAAAACGCATTTTCTAAAGTTTCCAATGTACTTTTTGGAAATCTTCATCAATGACGTTTAGTATATATTTATTTGGAAAATCATAATACGAATAGCTTATTTTAATATTTAATCAAGAAATTTTATTCGCTTTTATTTCACGAAATTG
Organism: Pachyseris speciosa; assembly: GCA_016490735.1. Lineage (NCBI taxonomy): Eukaryota > Metazoa > Cnidaria > Anthozoa > Scleractinia > Pachyseridae > Pachyseris > Pachyseris speciosa. Next base: position 2,255,191 of record JAEMWC010000011.1, on the reverse strand, counting down.
ATTTTTAAGTAGAATGATATATAACTGCTTATAAGGTTTGGTGATTAAAACCGCCACCATTTTCATTTTTAAAATGGTTGCTTTCTATATCTTTTATGACTCGAATTTGTATTTATGTGTAAAATGAATACTCTGTCTAAAAACTGTTAAAGAAGAAAGTGTTTGCTAATCAAGCATTTTAAACCTACCTTAATATGTAAATTCTTTCCTCTGTTTCCTTTTCTAATTACGAACAACCAACATATACAATAAAGCGTAGGTTAGAATACCTGACGACTGGATTATAAAATTAAATTGTCATTATCTCCTAATTTCTTAATTCTTTTTTAACGTATTTTAAAATACCGCACTGCACTAATTACCAATCAAACGACTCTACCAGATCTCCATGTTGACCTGAAATAATTCAGCACAAAAGCAATCATTTGTTTGCCTTTGGCGACGAGATTGCACTAATTATTAAAAGGTGGAATCTTCTGGATTAACGTAATCTTTCTTCACTCCCGATTAATGAAGAACATCTGAGGAGAAAGACAGAGAGAATGCCGAAAAAATACGACAAATAAACAAAAAGTGTGGGGACCTTTTGCTTGAAATTTACATGTCATTCACAAACTGACAACGAAGAGCCAAATATAATTTATATGATTTCTCGATTGGACTGACGGGTTAATTAATGGCAATCGCATTATCAAATTCAAACTTTCATGAATTTACGTCTCTAAACTGCTCGTCTTTCAGTACATGTCTCTTAAGCAATTTGAATGCATTCTAGTGTAAAAGAAGACAAGCTAGCTGGTGTTGCTTTAGTCCGCGATCTCGACACACTGACCGACTCTGGTTCTGCGCTCATAGAAAAAGGCGGCACTTCCGCTGCTGAGCTAACTGGAAATGACTGAATATTAGAACGTTTACTTAATGCGCGCGTTAAACGCGATGAAAATAATTGGTTGTAGAGAAGATTAAGCTCCTTCCTGAAAGCTTGATTCCTTATTCCATACACTAAAGGGTTGCACATGCTGTTAGCGTAACCAAGTAATAGCGTGCTGATGTCAATCGCTCTTGGCAGTGGGTGAGGATAATAAACATCGATAAACATGGTGATGGCAAACGGCGCCCAACAAACCATAAAACAAGCAACAACGATCAACAAAGTGTTGGTGATTTTCACTTCTTCCTGTGTCATGCGAAAGCGCTTCCTGTTTTTGCCATTTTCTTGTTCCTTTTCCTCGGTTGGTTTCATATTATCCCTGTGCTGATTCACCCGCAGCCTTGCCTCCCTGGTGAATTTTAAAATATGGAAGTATGAAAGTGACATGGCAATTAGAGGCCCAAAAAAACAAATCGTCAACATGAAATACATGTAATAGACGTCGGAGGGCCAGAAAACGAAACAGTAGGATTTTCCAGGGATGTAGCGATATTGCGCCCAGCCAAACAAAGGAGGGAGGGATATCGACGAGGAGATCAGCCACACAGTTGCTCCGAACAAGAGCGATCTTGAAGGTGTGAAGATGGCAGGGTAGATTATCCACTGCACCACATAATAATATCTGTTGATCGCTATCATAGCAAGCGACATCACCGACGAGACAAAAGACAGCATCGTGGTAAATCCCAAGAAACTGCAAGCGGTTTCTCCAAATATCCACTGTTGTTCAATAATCGTGACCACCGTGACAGGCATGTTCAGCACAGAGACCAGCAGATCGGCGAAAGCAAGGTTTAAAAGAAAACCATTAGAGATGGTTCGCAGGTTTCTCCTCCTAAGGACGATAAAAAACAAGGTTGTGTTCCCGAGAATAGAGGCTGTACAAATAGCGACGAGAATGGAAGCTTCGATGGCTGAGCCTGGACTTAGGGCCATGATTTGCGACTATCTTCTTTACGCGGTTGAATGCTGATCAAGATGTCGTCGTTATTGTTTTTATTGTTGTTGATTTTGTAATCGGTGTGGTATTCTAATAGCAGGAATTAAAGTTTACTCAGAACTGTATTTGTTTTTAAATCGTTGATTAATATTAATGACTCACAAGTTCCTAATTTAATAGAATTTAACAATACCTGGCCGTTAAACTGAGATCATTCCTTGGTAGGTTTTTCGAAGATTTTGTAAAGCATTTCTTCATGCTTTCCCACGATTTTTGACCAATGCTGTGTGGCAAAACCAGGACAGCAATAAGGATAACAATCGGCCTCAAGCAAACATTAGCGCTGAGAGCTCATTCCGTATTTGTGGAACAGCTGCAACATGATTAAAAACGGAACACTGACAATATTGTAAGGTTGACAACACAGGTCATTATTGACTAATTTCATTTTAAGCAAACCGGATTGAAGAGCATTTTTCTTAAGTATAGTTTCTTCGCAAATCATTAAAAAAACCCGCACTGTTAAAGGGAAATATGAGTTCAATAATATCTAATTATTCTAATTCGATGATTTGAAATCGGTTTTACCGGGTAAGAAAATGTGTTTAAGATCATTTTGCTGTCATTCACAGTTCCCCAATTGTTACAACGTTTCGGTCATTCGCTATACATCGTTTGTCCTTTTTGTTTTTTGTATTTTGCACAAACATTGCTTTTAAAATATTCAGAAAAGTTTACCAATGAAAGCTAAATTAACAGAAATTTCACTTTTTCTAAGGGGAAGTCAAAATAAGGAGATTTTCAAGTATAATGCTGATCAGTATGCACACAATCGCCTAAAATCAAAGAAGTAATTAGGCTGCATAAAAGTTTAAGACGCGGAAAGTTAAACGGGTGCAGCAAGTGAAGCGAGGTAGGATGCTTTTAAGTTAAAATTCCTAATAACCGGATTCAATTTGGTGACTCAAAAGACAATAATTGCAATTACTCTCATACGTCGTGTTTTCTTTCTTTGAATAAAAATTGTTTTTGACACATCCGAAATGAAGCGCAAACCTGTCTGAATGTCGCATTAGCATGTCCTCAGCCCACACAATTGCACATGATCATTCGTCGCTTTCACGTTTCTTGTGCCTTCATAAGGTTGAGAAACACCAAAAAAGTAATTGGGCTTCCTCACTGATTATGAGAAAACAAGTGAGGCAAAATAGTCATAAGGTAAAATTCTCAATAACCGGATTCAACTGACATTTTGATGATTCAGGTATTATGTGCGTGTAATTGCTTCCTTGCAGTAAACCGTCTTTCTTCATGTAAATTATTCTTGGCACTTTAGAAATGAAGCACAATTTAACTGTCTGCCGTTTTGGCATTAGTGTTTCCGTAGCCTCTAAAAGTATTAGTTTTATCTATTAATTTTCTGACAAACCGGCAATAAGGCAAAACGCAATAATGTTAAACGAAAGCAAATTCAACCGAGAAATGGTTTTAATTTAGAAAATCAAATTATATCGATTGTAAGGATATTTTTCCTAAAATGAAATAAAAGAACGACTGAAATGATAGCCCAAGTAAACACTTGAAAGAGTTAGAGGAAAAACACTTATAAACTTTTTTACTGTATAATTTGTTTGACATTTGTCATGATAACTTATATTTCCAATTATCGTTATAACTGAAATAATCGGAAATAAGCTTGTTTCATATAATTTATCAAATAAATACTAATAAATTAAATAGCAAGGTGGAACCCCGATAAAAGTTCAGTGCCCAGAAGGCAGAACTTTCTGCCGAAACACGTCAAACATAAATATAAAATTAGTTTTCTCTTCATTTAAAATAGGCTCCATGTTAAAGCGTGAAAGATCCCGGCTATCCTTAGTGACCACGCGTTGTGTTTAAAAATTTTCTTGTCCAGGCTGTCCGTGAACACCTTAGTATGATTAAGAACTCACACATTGGAAAACATCTACAGAATTCTTGAGCATTGCCATTCCTTAAGGTCCAGCGATTGCATTCATGTACTTTATCAGTTCGGCATTACTTTTCAGCTCAAGATAAAAGAAGCTTTGCACATCCTGTGGGAAAACCCTTGCCTCTTTTTTTACTCACTGTTATTTTTATTCAGATTTGTATCTCAAGCCTCTCAGTGTAACGAACGAGTTAGCCAACAAATATTCCATACAAGTACTAGGCATACAGTCTGGAACTTTGAAAAAAACGATTTCCTTTCCCTCTGTGCGTTTTCTATTGTTCTTCAAATCAGCATTTTACAATTACATTTTGAATTGTAAATGATCATCGCAGTTATGAACACTACTTAAGCACGCTTGTACGGGATTCGACCCACCACCTCTGCGATACCGGTGCCGAGTACTAGTGCTCTGACCACCAACTGAGCTAACAAGCCAACTGGAAGCTGGTCTTTTTGTTGGTTCGTAATGTACCCGTGAGTGATGAATATGTGAGAATGAATAAATGAAAAGTATATTTGAACTCAACAGTTCAAATATATGATTTATTCATTCTCATAAAATTGCATTTTCTTCCATAACGAGCCAGAGCCTCTTAGCAACCAAAAAAATAGGTAGGCATCCAGCTGCGATTGGAGACTTTTTCCCCCGGGGGGGCTACTAAAAAACATTTAATACGGGGAGGCTCCACCCCGAGGTCCGACCCCTAACCCTTTTATATACCATTTTTGACAGAAAAGGTACCCCTTTCGTATACCTTCCATTGACAATTGGTATCCCTTTCGTATACCTTCCATTAGAACAGTACAGTCATGAGGTATGTGTGTTCGAAATACTTTAATGAACGGCCCTTTTAAATACCTAAATGTGGCATAATTCCCTACCCTTTCATATACTTCGACTCGTGAAATCCCTACCCTTTCATATACCTGAAGCGTGAAAAAGGTACCCCTTTCGGGCGGAGCCTTCCCACATAGGCCATTATAGGGAGTGCCCCCGGGCTTTTAGTCCTCTATCTCAGCTGGATACCCAGTAGCTCGCAACATTCCTATTCCGCATTAGTCAATGATCGTATTTCGTGTCTTGTGTGGCAAAGGCGTCATCTCTCGCGCAATCCTGTCATCATCCATAGGCGTGAAAGTTAATTTAAATGTGCAGTATTTTTGCAATTACGTCATCATCCTTTGGCGTAAAAGTTAATTAATGTGCAGTATTCAAAATAAGTGTACAAATTGCTTAAAATAGAGATGAGAGCGGGTAATATAATAAGTAGGTAAAATAAACATTTCAGTGATTGTTGTAAAAACGGTTTAACCGAATATCCTCGCGCCCGCTCCCAGTATAGTAAAGCTCAGACCGTAGCGTTTATGAGATTTAGCGGGGTATTTTGTAACAGGGCTTTCTTCTCGGATCGGAGACTAGCAACCAAACGGAGTTCCGGAGTTACTAAAACGAGTAACGCAGTACTGTTTAGACAAGTAACAGAAAGAACATTCACAGGATGAAAAAAAAAAAAATCAGAAAACGAGTAACGGGTCCAAAACGACGTAACGACAAAAATTCAATGAATAAAAATATGAACAAGTTAAAGGGAAAAGTTCAAAGGATAAAAATATAGATTAAACAGAACCAGGAACATTTGCACTTTACGTGATAAGAGAAAAAGGAGACAGAAGGCAAGTGCTGAGATTTACTTTAATAAATTATATGCAGATTTTCCCTGATAATGCCGTATGGCTCATTCAATACTGTTGCCATTGGTTTGTTAGAGACAGAGAACTGCGGGGATATTGAAAGCGTCATAAACTTGGATAGTTCTTTCACAAAATATAAAAAAATTGTTGAAGTTGATCTGTTTTCCGAATAACGTTGGTAACTTGATGTGTTGAAGTACACGCCATAAAGAAAGGCTTCACTAAAGAGTGTAGGAGAAGAACGACTATCGGCGCTAGAATGCCTTCACTCACGCGCTTGCGCACCTATGATACATTTAACAAACTCACCATGAAACCCAAAATAATGAAGACGTCCGGGTCAGTTTACGTGAAGGTGGCGTTTTCTTTTTTAAAAAACTTCCTTTAGCTTTGCACATTCAGTCATTAGACAGACGTCCCCTTTCAAAAATTCACCAAATCATTTGGACGACATTCTTCCTAACCTTTTGTAGCGTCTGTTTAGTGTGATACGTCAGTTAAAACTATCTTGGCAAATAAAGAACTGTGTAAGCAGTTTCAAAATTTAAAATGATAACTGCTAAGAATTTGATGTTGTTCTGTAGATGCACACAGCTCCTCAGGGAGGCGAGAAAACGCTTAAAAGAACTAAGGGGGTTTCAAATACATTTTTTCATTTACAGTGGGATTTTCTTCTGTTTCTTGTATTCTTCAATAACACCAGTCAAATTGGATTGATTATTGCTAGATTTTTCGGGTATTGTACATGTCAGCTGAATCTGAATGGTTTGATCATCCACCGTAACTGGAACTATTTCTTGAGGTACTCAGACTCATTCTTTGTTCAATCGGCCGGCTGGTTTGGTGAATGATATGTGCATTGCTCAGAATGTTACTCCAGGGAGGTATACTTTCGGAGCCATTTTGCAATTTGTCTCCAAACTTTGCCTGCTGCTGATCGGAACTTTCGTACTGACTTGAAGTCGTAGTATTTCTTGCCGTTTCTCGGAGAAATCTGTACTGCTCTTGAAGGTTCAAAGGCAACATTTGTATTAAGGTGTCTCTCCTGATTGGAAAATAAAATAGCCTTTCCTTTTTCGTGGTGTTTTCCCGTGACCGATTATTCTGCCAATCTTTCATATTTGATTGTCCTTGTGCGTTAAAGCTTGTATTCAGGAACGGATTGGAGATAAGATTTGGAGCCAGCTGACTCTCTCGGCCTGTTTGAACCGCATATTTGGCTATAGGCTTAACCAGAAACGCCGGCTTGACTTGCGTTTCGGTTGTTTTTTTCGACACCGTTTTTGCAGGCCCTGATTTTAAAGAAGCGTTTGACTGGTGACCCACTTGAAGTTGGCTTCTTGTTGAGACTGATGAAGTAGGCTTCGACAGAATCGTCCATGATCGATTGCTAAGATTTATTCCACCATTTGAAACCGCAATATTATTAATAGGATTGTAGTTTACTGGAACAGCTTTCTCGGTATCTGGCTCGGTTTGAGAATTCAGTTTGTACTGCAACTTGTTAACGTCTTGGCCCGAGTTGGCAGCATTCTACTTAAGGGTGAACGCTGCAAAGTGGGCTTAGCAACTACGGACACCGCAATGAGCGATACTTGTCTTTCGTTCAACGGTGTTCTATTTTTTTCCTTGACTTGAATTTGCGTTTGCAAGGATTGGACAAAACCAGTCTGTTTTAGTGGGACCGCAGAGCGTGACGTTATGTCTGGATGACTTTGTTGCTGGGCGAATCCTCGTTTTGGCGAGTGGCTTTCCACATACTTCCTTTGGAGTGCCGTAAATGGAGAATAAAATCTTTCATATGGAACCTGCGGTACTTTTCGGTAATATGAAAATTCCGGACTTCCAGAAACTGTGGGCTGGGAAGCGATTTCTCTGTTCGATTGACTGTTCCTCGGTATATGGTATGCAGCATCCCTCCAAAAGGGCGTTGGGAGTAGTGATTCTGCGACATTGTGCTGCTGGCCTTTCATTGAGAACTCAATGGTATGTCTTTGTTAGAGACAGAGAACTGCGGGGATATTGAAAGCGTCATAAACTTGGATAGTTCTTTCACAAAATATAAAAAAATTGTTGAAGTTGATCTGTTTTCCGAATAACGTTGGTAACTTGATGTGTTGAAGTACACGCCATAAAGAAAGGCTTCACTAAAGAGTGTAGGAGAAGAACGACTATCGGCGCTAGAATGCCTTCACTCACGCGCTTGCGCACCTATGATACATTTAACAAACTCACCATGAAACCCAAAATAATGAAGACGTCCGGGTCAGTTTACGTGAAGGTGGCGTTTTCTTTTTTAAAAAACTTCCTTTAGCTTTGCACATTCAGTCATTAGACAGACGTCCCCTTTCAAAAATTCACCAAATCATTTGGACGACATTCTTCCTAACCTTTTGTAGCGTCTGTTTAGTGTGATACGTCAGTTAAAACTATCTTGGCAAATAAAGAACTGTGTAAGCAGTTTCAAAATTTAAAATGATAACTGCTAAGAATTTGATGTTGTTCTGTAGATGCACACAGCTCCTCAGGGAGGCGAGAAAACGCTTAAAAGAACTAAGGGGGTTTCAAATACATTTTTTCATTTACAGTGGGATTTTCTTCTGTTTCTTGTATTCTTCAATAACACCAGTCAAATTGGATTGATTATTGCTAGATTTTTCGGGTATTGTACATGTCAGCTGAATCTGAATGGTTTGATCATCCACCGTAACTGGAACTATTTCTTGAGGTACTCAGACTCATTCTTTGTTCAATCGGCCGGCTGGTTTGGTGAATGATATGTGCATTGCTCAGAATGTTACTCGAGGGAGGTATACTTTCGGAGCCATTTTGCAATTTGTCTCCAAACTTTGCCTGCTGCTGATCGGAACTTTCGTGCTGACTTGAAGTCGTAGTATTTCTTGCCGTTTCTCGGAGAAATCTGTACTGCTCTTGAAGGTTCAAAGGCAACATTTGTATTAAGGTGTCTCTCCTGATTGGAAAATAAAATAGCCTTTCCTTTTTCGTGGTGTTTTCCCGTGACCGATTATTCTGCCAATCTTTCATATTTGATTGTCCTTGTGCGTTAAAGCTTGTATTCAGGAACGGATTGGAGATAAGATTTGGAGCCAGCTGACTCTCTCGGCCTGTTTGAACCGCATATTTGGCTATAGGCTTAACCAGAAACGCCGGCTTGACTTGCGTTTCGGTTGTTTTTTTCGACACCGTTTTTGCAGGCCCTGATTTTAAAGAAGCGTTTGACTGGTGACCCACTTGAAGTTGGCTTCTTGTTGAGACTGATGAAGTAGGCTTCGACAGAATCGTCCATGATCGATTGCTAAGATTTATTCCACCATTTGAAACCGCAATATTATTAATAGGATTGTAGTTTACTGGAACAGCTTTCTCGGTATCTGGCTCGGTTTGAGAATTCAGTTTGTACTGCAACTTGTTAACGTCTTGGCCCGAGTTGGGCAGCATTCTACTTAAGGGTGAACGCTGCAAAGTGGGCTTAGCAACTACGGACACCGCAATGAGCGATACTTGTCTTTCGTTCAACGGTGTTCTATTTTTTTCCTTGACTTGAATTTGCGTTTGCAAGGATTGGACAAAACCAGTCTGTTTTAGTGGGACCGCAGAGCGTGACGTTATGTCTGGATGACTTTGTTGCTGGGCGAATCCTCGTTTTGGCGAGTGGCTTTCCACATACTTCCTTTGGAGTGCCGTAAATGGAGAATAAAATCTTTCATATGGAACCTGCGGTACTTTTCGGTAATATGAAAATGCCGGACTTCCAGAAACTGTGGGCTGGGAAGCGATTTCTCTGTTCGATTGACTGTTCCTCGGTATATGGTATGCAGCATCCCTCCAAAAGGGCGTTGGGAGTAGTGATTCTGCGACATTGTGCTGCTGGCCTTTCATTGAGAACTCAATGGTATGTCTTACTGGACGTTGAGCTTGTTGCATTGATTTCTGCTTTTGCCTCCTCCTTTGCAACTGTTGCTGCATTTGCAGCTGCCTTTGTCTCTGCTGTTGTTTCTGTTGCTCCAACTCAACTTGTCGTTGTCTCTCCAGAGCGTTATAGGCAAGGAAGTTCGCTTGTTTGTTGTGATATTCCTGCTGTGCTCGCTGAATGTAGCTGAAGAGATGCAGATACCTAAGGAAACAATTAGAGACAACTCAACATCATTTTGTTAAGGATTCCCTCCTTAACAGCACTCAACCGTCCTACCGAACAAACCAATGGTGTCTCAAGTACTGTGCTTACTGTGGAAGCTACATTTCATGTCCTTGTGTGGCATGAGACGCTATACCAGCATATCAGTATTTCTAGACACCTTCCTAATTGGCTTCTTAAAAGTTGGGTGTCAAGGCTGACCTAAACGAGCCTCTGAAAACGCTCCATCGCTGTCGTATGACGCCACACTGGCACCGACATTACCTTCCGTCAAGGTAAATAATCAGAACCTGTGCATAGTATCAACCCGCCCCTCCGCCCTCTTTTAAGTACCACTTTGCCGGAGACGTAACCTGTCGGACCATGAACACCAATAGGTAAACCAAAGATTCTGTATCTTTACAGAGCTGGTGCAATGCAGTGCCCACCCAACAACTACACCTACACCTGATTCGAAACTGGTGATTCAGCCGATGGGAAAGAAGAATAACCTTTAAAAATCAGCCGTTACCATGGTTACGCCATTCAAATATTAATGCCACAACCCGGGATTGTTTTACTGTATTTTACTCTGCCAATTATGAATAGTTTTGTAAGAATTTTACCTGGCATCTGGCTGACCAATTTGGTCCGACCTCAGTTGGTTCTTTTGTGGAAACAAAGCAGAATGTGTATTGTGTATTTTCTGAGCGATCTGTTCTCTGCGGCTCGCCACGTCATCCTCTTTGTGCGAAGCATTGAAGCTGTACAATCAAAAAGTTAATCAAACCAAAATAGGTCAAAATCGACACCGTCGCCCACCAAAAATTTAGAATCCTAGAACTTCCCATTTTCATTACTTTTTCGACTTCTAAAGGCGATGCCAAAAGATTTGAAAAGCAATAAATGGCAATAATTCACGCTCTCCATAACAAACAATGATAATAAATTTATAATACGAACAATAACGATAATGATAAATATGCCCAGTGCATTTCAATTTTTATTTTTCTTTGTTTTGGATTCATTATCATACATTACCATACACAAGAACAAAAGAAAATGAAAATTGAACCAAGGATAAAATTGAACTACAACAAATATAACATAGTAATGATGATAACCCTGTTTTGAGCAAGTACGAGATAAACAATGAAGAAACCGTTTACCCTTCCCTTCTTATACAGTCAGGCCAAGGCACCTCTTCTCCTTCAGGGTACGTGAACCACTCTCCCGTCAGGGGCCCACACATGTAAACAACCGCTGGCCTAGACTCGAACACGAATCCGTCATCACATTCCGGGGTGCAGAACAGTCGGAACAGGCTGTCGCATACCACGTGACCGTTTTTAGGATTCGGGTAGTGCTTACATATCTGGATTAACTCTAGGAAGTAAACAATGATTGTTCAGTTTGTAACACTCATAGCACACACACGTGTAAAATGGTACGTTGGTCAAATTTTTTTGCTGGTGCATTTGTCGGTGTACTCCGCTCACCATAAATCCGCAAGGTAGCTCTCCAAAGAATTTTCTTCAATTTTAATTGGTTAACTGGTCAAGTAATTTGGTAGTGTGAGAATGAATATGTGAACATCATATATCTTAACTGCGGATTAACTGGAAATGCAGATGTGAATGATCACCACAGTTATGAACACTTCACCCTTGATACATTGCGCGCCGCGACCGTTAATTCTGGAATTTCGTGTAACACGAAATTACTCAGACTTCGAAGCTCTTGTTTCATCGCATCGTGAGCAAATTTATGGCCGTAAATATCTACTATTCTTCATTTTTCTTGTATTATTTTGGGAACAATTTGTAAATTTTGGCCTGTTTAAAGTCAAAAGAATCAGGACTTACAGAGACTCCTTGTTCATGTTTGGTGCTTTTTACCTCAGAACTTTCAAGAATTCGCCAAGCTTGTTGGAGCCAACTTACTGCGATTTGGAAACTGATTTGATGGCGAGTAAATTATACGTGTCTGGATAACTGTTTTCCACATGTGTGGGGTTATGGTCAACTCTTCCGAGTGTTCTTAATCTGACTTGTCGCTAAGTGTCTTTATTGACAGGAACTTGTTATGCCCCATCGGGCATTCTAGGTTTACGTTCAGTTCGCAGCTTGCCTAAACTGCGTGATAATTATTTTCTCATTTTCGCGGAGATCTCCGTGATCGATGGACAACACCGCTATGTTGCTTTAGTTCCCTACCGTGTTTTAATGTGGAGGTCAATGTTTTCTTCCTTTAATTTTGTCAAGCCGCATGGTCGACTGTATTTTGAACACATCCAGTGTAAAGCGAAAGGACAGGATAATTGAATGAGAACTGTACGGGTCCGCAAATGATCCCAGGGCCGCAAATGATCCCCACATTAGACCGCAAATGATCCCGAACAAAAAATAAGGAATTGCATGGATTGATATAAAAATGACACACAAAAAAGCATGTTTTTCATTTTATGAGAATTATTCCATAGTTCCTTTTATTTGCGTTTTTAGTGGAAAATCTGTGATCTTGCGTGACGTTCTGTCTGTTTGTTGATTTCAGGACGCCGGCTGCATAGTACAGTAATCGATTTTGCAAAGACACTTGTTGTGATCGTGGACTGCGAGTTTCGCTTCATGTCTTCTGTTTATTGTGTTGTACATCCCAGGACGTTCGAGAACATGGTTAATCAGATTTATATGATCAACGCTTCGGTGCTCGTGCCCGATTTCAGTGAAAATCGAGCATGTATAAATTAGCCTGGAAACAGGCTCCGCAGTGGAGTTTTAAAGGAGCGAAAAGAAGGATCGTGGCGAAAAAAATCGGCGAGCGAAGCGAGCCGCCAGTCCCCCGCTCGGCTCGCTTCGCTCGCCGTTTTTTTTTTTTGGGCCATGTTCCACTGCGGAGCCTGGTCCCAGGCTCGTATAATTCAATTGTATAATCACAAATACAACGGAGAATTAAAATAAACACATACCCGTAAAGAAATAACTGAAAAATCCCGCAGTTGATTTCGTTATCTTTTGA
>JAEMWC010000011.1:2152500-2235000 GCA_016490735.1 Pachyseris speciosa | reverse complement strand
GCTCTTCGGCCAGACAACCAATCAGAAGGTCTACTTTCTCAATATCTCCACCGTAGAGCTCTTTCAGTAGATCGGAGTGATTCCTGTTTGGCGTGAGTTTTTCAAAAGATTCCACGGGTGCAAGATTAGTCAACTGTCTGAATTCGTTATATCGCGGGATACCGCGCTCCCGATCACGCAAGATGTCGATGGTCGCCAGGTCAATGGTCTGATGTAGATATAAAAAAAATGTGCATGTGTGAACTGCAAAGAATTGTGGCTTATGATATTGATTAATCTTTCGAGGTTCAACTTGAGCTGCACTCAGTGACTCTCGGGTAGACTTCCTCATTTTCAGGTTTATTGAACGTCATTTGACGTCACAAACAAGAATTCTCAGCCCTGACTCTTGCTCCCTTTCTGAATGATTAACCATCATCTGACCACCAAGAGCCCCGTGTTCAAGTTGATCTCCCACGGAAGAAAAACAGCTCTCACTTTCAACCTATTAATATCTATTATTAGTATATACCACACAAGTGAATAATGCTTTTCGCGCGCTCTGATTGGTTAACTCAAAGGTGATTAGCAAGTACTATTCATCTCCGAGCAGCCAGCGCGCGAGATTTTACAATTTCCGACCGCTTTTCGGTATATTGTCACACATAAAGCAATGTTTTGGTCCTCTAATTATTCAGCTTGTGTGGTAAATATCCACCACTATTCACCTCCACTTCGGTGAATAATTGTTAAATATCCATTAATACTACAAGAAACTTAGAATAAGCACTGTCAGCCAAAATAATTGTTTTACTTGTGAAACGACTTGATTTTACGTCAAATTTTTAGACATACTGGAAATTTCTTTTACTAAGTTTCAAATTTTGTTTTTACTTACACCTTAAACATCGTGGAAATTGAACCTTTTCACGGTTTTGAAAGTTTTACTGCATAGATTTTTTCGTGGGAACTAGTTTAACGTATCCGGCTAATAGGTTAAGTACATAAGGGACATCCGTATCCTCCTCCCTCACTACTTATCTGTCTGGCAGCTGTTTGCCCTCACCTCTCCTTTCTGTTGGTGGTGTGGTAACGTAAGGTTCATCAGGTGTTTTGGGTAGTTATGAAGAGTCAGCGCCCCAGGATGCTCAACACCAAATGTGAACATGACGTCGTCCATGCTGTTTTGCTTCAAAACGTCCCTTGCTCCGTGGAAAGAATACTCAGGGAGCGAATATGATTTGCCATTCTTGTCACGAGTTGTAAAATCAAGAATGTCCAAATCATCCGGCAACAAAGGATGCATGCGATATACTGACACGAATTCTTCAGTCAGCGAGAAAGGAACGCCATAGAATTCGCTTGGTGAACCGACAATAGGCTTCAGCACCGCTCCACTCATACTGATATTTATATTATGCGCCCTCAACCAATCAAATACCTCCTTGCCAGGACTGAGTCCAAAGTTCAAGTACACGCCCGCTCGCAAAGCACTGTTGTTTAGAATGGCTGGAGTCCATTCTACCGTGTGAATTTTCTGAATTACTGCTGTGTTGATTAATCTGAACACAAGAGAGGAAAGAAAGTTGCCGGTGAGCTGAACCAGATATTTACCGATGACATTTGTTCATCGATTTGTCAGCTTTTGCAGGTGACTGTTGTGAAGATAGAATTGAATATTGCTCGGGACGAGTTTCATTTTTATTAACTTTTTAGGATTCTTTATGCTAACAGCATAGACCCAATGCAAAATGGCTGCCTTTAAATTATTCTTTTGTTCTTATTCAAAATAGCCTCACTAACCTCGGTTTTGAGATCAAAATTGTAAATAATTCGTTATCCCGAACGAGGTAACTGAGGCTATTTTGAATAAGAACAAAAGAAAAATCTAAAGGCAGCCGTTTTTGCATAGGGTCTATAAAAACCTTCTCTGAGTAAAACTAAAAACTAAATATCTAACCACAGTAACCAGTTTACCAGTTTACCAGTTCCAGCACTTTCAAGAGCTCCTTCAATTTGACCTCTATCGGTCATTATTCTTAAGTGGTATCATCGATCAGTTGTCCATTTAGAATATTACGCCATGCCGACCAGGCTTGCGGAGAGTTCAAGTCTCTCCTTTGGTTGTTACAGGAAAGTCAAGATTAGCAAAGATATATGTGCAGTGGAGGTCACAAAAGAGAACTGTCTTACTGTGCAAAATACCTTTTGTGAGATATACAAGAAAAATGATTGAAAACTAGACGGTAGATTAATAAATGCAAGCAAGAGCTAGAGGTGGACGGTCACATTCGTTTGTACATGTGCAAAATATGTGGTATACTCCACTGTTTTGATCCAGGGAATGGAAACGCTTTCATTGGTCAAAAGTATTCCATTTTGTACCATGCCATAGGACGTCAAGCCAGTTAGAACGTAGTCACTGATGACCCTTCTCATCTTGCACTGGGCTTATCAGTGTCGTATTAATTTTAAGGACTTACTACTTAGAGCTATGCAAAGCTTTCTCATGGTCTACCATAGAATCTTCCGCTTTTCTCTTTTACTTTCTTGTCGTATACAAGTTCGCCAGAATGCAAGAAAATACAAGAACCTCGTGGGATATTCCATGGTGAGTAACGCGCAATAAGACTAATAGGAAGTAGGCAATGAGATAATCTTTTCGTTAATTGATTAATTAATTAATTAATCGATTAATTAATTAAGTTAGTTAGTTAGTTATTTAGTTGAGTCACCTGGGCGATAGAAAACCAACCATTCTATCCCGTGGTATAGTCCTATTTCTACGCAGTTTGCTATTTGGACACCATACCTGGCCTTGTCGTAAAGTTTCTGATCGGCCCATTCTGGGTAAAATTTCTTCAGCATATCACAGATAGCATTGTGTTCTCTGGTGAATATATTATGGATAAGGCTGAGACCTATCCACCAATTGTTGCTGAAACCTATAATTATAAAACGATTATGGATACTGTTTAGATAAAATTACTAAATTCGCCCGCTTGTCTTAAAACTCTGTCAATGCGCTGTACATGCGCGGGTTTTCACCATGATTCAGCTGTCATGATTCGAAGGGGTTAGCAAGCAGCGAGAGTGCCTCAGTCAGAACTTTCATGGCCATTGATTTACTAATACTATTTGTGGCGACGTCTTTAAAAAGAAAACATCTGGGGTCTTTTTATAGCTAACAGCAGTGTATCAAATATTCGAAGGTTGTATAGCGTCGAATACGGCAGAATCAACCGAAAGCCTGAAGAGAAAGGTCTCGAGTGAGTAGCATGTAAAAGTTGTTCAAAGCCACGTTTTTTAGAAGGAACAAAATTCTGGAGGCAATGGTTAAGAAGAAGCGTATCACACCATAATTAATTTCAGAAGTTACAAGGGTTTTTAAATGCTTTTTTTCACATGCTGATCTAGAACTCGATCTATGTGGTACTATGAGGACCTATGGAGGTCCGTTCTGGTCTAAATTAAACGAGATTTTTTTTATCGGCTTATTCAATTATTTTATATCGCTGTCTATATATAATTTTACATTTTGTCTTGACTTTTTTTCGTTACCTTCTGTGAATTTTTTTGGGACTACCCCCTACAAATTATTTTTTTCAACACTGTACGAATTA
Source organism: Pachyseris speciosa (assembly GCA_016490735.1). Classification (NCBI taxonomy): domain Eukaryota; kingdom Metazoa; phylum Cnidaria; class Anthozoa; order Scleractinia; family Pachyseridae; genus Pachyseris; species Pachyseris speciosa. The sequence goes on along the minus strand of JAEMWC010000011.1, from coordinate 2,231,398 downwards.
TTTTTGGCACCCTTTCCGAATATTTTTTTCGCACTGTCTATGAATTATTTTTGGTTACCCTCCACGAATTATTTTTTCGTACCGTCGAATTAATGTTTGGTTCCGTGATACATTGCGTGCCTGTGACTTGTATGTCTAACGCGTCAACACTGGATCGAGTTCTTCCCGTCGTGATGAGAACGTTGACTATTGCACTATTTGTGCAACAGATAACTGTGAGAATCGGTGGGTTTGTAGTGCACACTGGTACATAAACCGTTGCCGCTGACAAAAACTTTGATATCAAGAAACGCCAGGGAAGTTGTATTCATCTTCACATCCATCTCATGTCAAAAACGCCATTCCCTATTCTCAATTTCTTAGACTTCGACGTCTATGTAATGATGACTCTGATTTTTTCAACAAATCAGAGGAAATGTGCCATTTTTACGAGAAACGTGGCTATCCTGATTCTGTGGTTCAATCGGGCCATCACCGCGCTCAGCAGATTGATCAACAGTCAGCACTACAGACGTCGCAAAAGGAAAAGAATGACAGAATTTCATTCACCCTCACATTTCACCCGCACAATAACCCAGTTAAAGCCATCATTCTTAATAACTTTAAGATACTGCAAAATGATCCAGAAACTGCTAGAATCTTTTCGGAACCACCGCTGATTTCATTCAAACGCGACAAAAATGTAGGTAACTTTCTTTAAAAGCGCATTCAAAACAACTGAACAACCTGGCACTTTTAAATGCGCGCGCTCGCGATGCAAAACTTGTCCTTACATTCAAAACACTGACAAAATATCGGGCCCTAAGTGATCTGTTAAGATCACTGATCGTTTCACGTGTATCTCCGCAAATGTTATCTATTGCATAACCTGTACATTATGCAAAAAGTTATACATCGGCGAAACAGGAAGACGACTAGGTGACCGATTCCGAGAAAATCTTCGTGACGTTGAGAAAGATGACAAAGACACATCCAAACCTGTCGCTCGGCATTTTAATCTCCCTAACCATTCCAAACAACACATGTCGATCTCCGGCCTTTCCCTACATCAAGGTACCACGAAAAGCCGTAAAAATCTCGAGCAAAAACTGATCTTTCAAATTGGCACTCTTAATCCCACGGTATCAACGAGCGCTTTTCATTCAATTAATTTATTCCTGTTTTTCACGTTACCATGTTACCACCAATAGCGTAGCCCCATTTTCTGTATATAAACCATACACAACCCACAATTCCTCGATTCGCTCCGACGAAGGGCTAACGCTCGAAACGTCAGCTAATCGAATCCCTGTACGGTGGTCAATTTACATTATCAACTCCGTTGATAAACCAAATTTTCGTGTTTCACTTCCCCACCGACGCAGCACCACAGTTTCTTTAGAAACTAATCCCCTTTATTATTGCACAAATAGCTCGAAATGCAATACAAGAAATCTACCGAATAGATCAAATAGTCCGCTCAAATAAGCCATCCTTCAGCTGTGCTAGAGGTGACCGCTCCTCAAGTTCTACTGGTAATGAAACGTCCTCAAGTTCCACTAGTGCAGGAGGCAGTAGTGATCGGCCTTCCTTGTTCACAGTTAGCGATAAGAGAGACCGGAACGCACTGACTAAATTGAGAAGGAGGTTCCTCACACTTTCAAGTTCAAATGGTGCTGTAGCACTGGGTGTCTCGAAACTTCGGACCCTAAAATCAATAAAAATTTACAGTGTGATTGCTACAAGCCGTCTTGTTCGCTGTTCGTGGATAATGTCGTTGCCAGAATCTGCGGAGGGAAACAAAAATAGCTCGCAGTGGTAATTTTTATTCATTTATTTATTTGCCAAACCATAAATAACATTATTATAAGGAAAACAAAAAAGATAGAATTACCTGTACTGATCACAAAAATGATACTCAGCATTCGTATTGATGTTTGGTTGTTTTATTAGTGTAAACCAAATTTATCCACAATGTTTTAGCCCGAGAGGGGTACTCCCAGAAAAATTGGGGTGGGGATGTGCGGCCCGCTTCCTGACACACTTTCCCTATTTCAGACCAAAATCTGCGATTTTCCCTACCCTATTTCTGACCTATTGCACGTACACGGTTGGCGTAAACATAATTAAAAGACTAAAAAGAAGGGCTTTTGTTGATGGACTAATCGCCTAATGATGAAAAAGTAGCTTCTTTAAAAAAAAAAGATACCGAGTTCAAGACTAGAATGCACAATCCATGCCCCATTTCAGACCAAAATGGTCAAAATCGATTCCCTATTTCAGACCAAAACGGCTAAAAAACCATACCCTTTGAGGCCGCACATACCTATATAGCCCCCCCCCCGGGGGGGGGGGTTTAGAAGCGATTCTAGCCAAGTTTAGTTAGCGCAGGGTGCGTTACGTGACGGTTTCCCAATCTCTAGAAACCGGACACGTTTCTGTAACGTGACGCTATATATTTATATATTTTTGTACAGATTGCGAAACCATCACACAACGCACCCGAATCGCCAGTCTCAAACATTGTGGATAAATTTGGTTTACACTTACAAAGCAAACAAAAATCGATACGAATGCTGAGTATTATTTTTGTGATCAGTGTAGGTAATTACCTTCACGAGCTGTTTTTATTTTCCCCTGCAGATTCTGGAGGGCTTGCAGCAATTACGCTGTATAAATTTTTATTAATTTTAGGGTCCGAGGTTTCGAGACACCCAGTGCTACAGTATCATTTGAACTTGAAAGTGTGGGGAACCTCCTTCTCAATTCAGTCAGTGCGTTCCGGTCTCGCATCGCAAATTGTGAACAAGGAAGGCCGATCACTACTCAGCTGACTACTGCCTCCTGCACTAGTCAGGGGCACCCGACGACAACTTTCGGTAGATATCTGTTCGGTGGAGGGTAATTCGCCTTGGGTTTTCGGCGTCGATTAATGAGTGCACTCGGATTTTCGTAACCAAAACGTGCCCTAAGATATTCGCAATTGGGAAATCATAGCTCCTGAGATTTTCGGAAAGGTCGTAATTGCTGTATTTGGTAGTCAAAAACGTCAGCTAGCATTTTCGGAAAGAAAACAGTTCCCTAGAAAGCCCGTGGAAAGTTCATTTCAGCTTGCATTTTCTCAAAGTAAGATTTTGTTCCCTAACATTTTCGGGCAATTAAATTTTCAGCTAGGGAATCCGAACAGATGAAATTTTTCTAGCTTATGAAAACATATCTTTAAACAGACTTCAAACACCATAAGGTACTTAAAAATGCCTTTCTACAGCTTTTGGTTGATTTGGCTCGTTGGGTGCCCCTGACTAGTGGAACTTGAGGACGTTTTATTACCAGTAGAACTTGAGTAGCGGTCACCTCTAGCACAGCTGAAGGATGGCTCATTTGAGCGGACTATTTGATCTATTCGGTAGATTTCTTGTATTGCATTTCGAGCTATTTGTGCAATAGTCAACGTTCTCATCACGACGGGAAGAACTCGATCCAGTGTTGACGCGTTAGACATACAAGTCACAGGCACGCAATGTATCACGGAATCAAACATTAATTCGACGGTACGAAAAAATAATTCGCGGAGGGTAACCAAAAATAATTCATAGACAGTGCGAAAAAAATATTCGGAAAGGGTGCCAAAAATAATTCGTACAGTGTTAAAAAAAAATAATTTGTAGGGGGTAGTCCCAAAAAAATTCACAGAAGGTACGAAAAAAAGTCAAGAAAAAAGGTAAAAAATATATATATAGACAGTGACATAAATAAACAGCCAATCAAAATAATTGAATAAGCCGATAAAAAAATCTCGTTTAATTTTGACTAGAACGGACCTCCATAAGGACCGACACTTCCACAACACAGAACCGACTCCACGATCAGGAAATGTCACCGAGGATCAGTTGATAAACGAGGCTCTTAGCTTTCTTGATACTTACCGGTTATGTCGATCCCGGTTTGGGGATCAATTGGAAGCAAGCCATCTTGTTCGTCAACTTTCATTTTCCCATCCACAAAGCTGCGCAATTTTGCATTAGTCTCCTCGTCACTGCCATACAGCTGAGATCCGTCCCACCAATGAGTGACGTCATTCTGGAATGTGGAGGGGGAGTCTCCATTCTGTGGAGCCGAAAAATAGAAATTAACTTGACGCGGTTTTATTTGCGACACCATAAATTAAGTAGTGACAGCATATTCTTCTCGATTATGAAGAAGAGAAATTGGGGATCGTCGTGAAATTGAGGTTTAACCATTAAATCGCTACCTTGTCCTTAGATTTCATACCGCGGTGACGAGGGTAAAGAATAACACCCGAAGTGCAATGAAACCACAGATCACTGACTAGATTCATAGATACGAGATACCAACTATATTACTCTTTTAATTATTTTCGGTGATTTCTCGTAATTAATGGTCAGGCAAGTAAACGGCTACGTAAGATTCGTGATTGTTCTGATTGGGGTACGACTTTATCTTTAGAAAGGGATAAGCGAGTATTCAAGAAGTCAAGGCGATTCAGTTTTAACTTGAGTAAGCATTTCATGAACAGGTTCTGAGGAAGTGGATCCCTGGTAAAGGACATCGTAAGGTTGACCTCCGACGCAAGAGAAAAAGGTACTTTTTATCCATTGCCCACTAACTGTCCTTGGGTTTCCAGCAGTCCATTCTCCGTTGTATTTGCGCGGGCACCAAAGTAAATTATCATATTAACCAAGACAATTATATTATTGCAGCGCAAACGATTGACTGGTATACCGAGTACTTCTGACAATTGTCTGGTTTAGTTCTTGGAATTTTCATCTGCCCTTTGTGTTCATCATGAACGGGGTCGTCTCCATCGAGATCTATCTTAATTCTGTGAGAGGTGTCCACCGGTCCATGGTCGAACCAATCATGCAGATTAAACTGGATAAAGCCGGCGGCCAGCAGGTTCAGCTGCTTAGCAGGAATAAATTGATCTCGAGCCATCAATCTGCGAGGGTAAAAAGGGAAAGAAAAAGAAAGAAACTGAAATATCATTCAGAATACGGTAAACGAATGCTTAATTGAGAATCTGCTAATTTGCTCTCATGTCAAACCTTGATGTTAAATGTGTTTGCATACATCATTTGTGTTTGGCCTTCACCCAATCCTATGTGCTTTAATTTTTCCAGAAAAAGAAAGTGTCGGTGGTTCGATTATTTTCATTAGTTGTGATTGATCAATCAGGGATAGATTATCGTTTCCAATTAACGTGTATCCCGACCGCTCCTTACAAGCAACAAGTTCATAGAACACGTATATAGCAGCTTTTAACAAAATTGGACTGTGATAGTAATAGGCTGTTATTGGTACAAGTGTGGCTCTTGGCTTTTCAAAGTGCCACGATCGTAACATTTTTCCAGATTGTACCGTCGTGATCATTAGAGTTAGCTAGTATGTTGATTACTTTTGAAGCAGAACTGGAGTTACTGAGAACGGTTCTTTTCAGTCTTTTGCTTTCAAAACGTTTGATACAATGTCGTCTTTTTACAGGCAAGTTAGCTAATTAGAAGCAGAAGCAACCCCCTGCTATTGTTTTCATTCACTCTTACTGACGTACCTAATCTCCTACCCAGATCTCCCAAGGCCAAGCGAAAGGGAGATCTGGTAAAGTTCAAAAGTACGCCATTTCTCATTGGCTTTTGGAAAAAAGGCTACCGCAATCTAATCCATTCTCTGATTGGCTCTTTTTAGTACGGCTTTTTGTGGCTTTGTTTTCGTGGCAAAAATTCAACATGGTAGTATGAAAAACGCGAGCGACAGTTTCAAGTTTAAACGCCGTTTGTGAGGCGAGACAGCTGGGAGGAAATTTTTTCCGACGCCGGGAAAGCTTTGAGATGAAAAAGAATTATGCAAAAACTGTGTGAGATTTGCGTAGAAGGCACAGACGATCTTCCGAAGTTATTTTGCAGATCTTGTTTTGATAAACTGGTATGCCTAAATTAGAATTTAACCGCAACATTTTCTGACTTACTTACCAACCAAAACTTTGCATGTTTGATAATGAAAAGAATAAATATGTTCATCTCGAGTCTAAAGTCTATATAAAATATCTGGGCGTTCTCATTGATCAGAATCTCTCTTGGAAATATCACATTGATTCTATTGTTACAAAAATTAGCAAAAATGTTGGGCTGATTGCAAAGCTACGCCACACTGTACCTCGACCAATACTTTTGAATATCTATAAGTCACTAGTTCAGCCATATTTAACCTACGGTCTTGCTGCCTGGGGCCAGGCATGCAAGACTTATCTTAATAAAATTTTAATTCTTCAGAAAAGAGCTCTTCGCTTATTGTACTTCGCAGACTGGCATGACCATGCAATTCCTTTATTTCTCGAAGCAAACGTCCTACCAATAACTTTTCTTTATTATGAATCGGTATCAACCTTAATGTATGATATCAATAATAATAAAGCCCCAACAAATATTCTAAATTTATTTCAGAAAACGCGTAATATTCACTCATACAATACACGATCGTCTACATCTGGAAAGTTCGCTGTTAAAAGTTCTAGACTCGAAATACTAAACAATTCCTTTTCTCGACTCGGAGTAAAACTGTGGAATAAGATACCACGCTATATAAAGGATCTTCCTAAAAAAAATTTCAAACGAGTTCTTCGCAAATTGTTATTTGATATTTTAGAAAAGGAGGATGACTATATTCAAATCCCCATGATCATTAAAAAAGTAGATATATAGATCCAGTTTTTAATCTCTTTAATTAATGTTTGCTTTTCTTTTCTTTTCCTCATTGTATGTCAGTAAGCGCTGTGTTAACTACATGTTCGTTTAATTTATTTATCTGCAAGGCTTGTTTTAATTTAAGGATCTTTTTTTTTTGTTTTGTTTTGTTTCTTAAGCTACTCATCTGAGTTGTATATGTATTTGTCTTGCCCCGCCACGACTAGCTTCTCAGCTATTTGCGGGGAAAACTACCCTTAACTTTTATATGTAAAGATAAATAAAGTTGTTGTTAAAGTTGTTGTTGTTGTTGTTGTTAAAGTTGATAATAATCGGACAAAACGGACAAAAATATCTCCCTACACTGCCTGTTACTCACAACTACCTCCGGACGGATAAAATTATCTGAACTTTCCGGCCGCTTGATATAGATCGGCGTAAAACCTGGCTTCAAGAATACCATCTTCCTCGCTCCCGGAAACATTTATCCTTGCACACGACACTCCCACTAAGTTAAAAGCTATTTATTTGATATCGATCGTCTGATCAGAGGGTTGAGAGGCGCAACCACAATTACAATTGACTCGTCCTTTCATTTCTTCTTTGCAGCGAGATGATCGTAATGTGAAGAAAGCACTTGATAAATCAGCGATTTACCGTAATCAGTTGGGAGAATAATTAACCAATCTCAGCCGTTGACAAACAACCTCCTGTATTGCCTCTTTTAGCTTTGGTTTGATTTTGAAGTTTTCTTCTCCTCTGGACCACAAAACCATTTGAAAAGCGCTCTCGAAGTCCATTTATCTTTCGCTCTTAAACAAAATGAGGACGAGCATGTGTAGTTATAGTGAGGCCCGTATATCGGCCTGACTCTTATTGAGCATGCTCCAAAGTCGAACTTTACCAGATCGCCCTTTCGCTTGGCCATGGGAGGTCTGGGTACGAGATTAAGACGTACCTTCTGCTCAATTCCCGTGGGCATGGCTCCAAAAGATTCTTGTCCTCAAACGTCTTTGTGCGATTTACATTTCGTCCAAACCTGTAAAACCTGCTTCCTGAAGCCGGTTGGTTCAGGTCATTGCAGGTTCCGTCATGGGTTCTTGCCGTTTTCATTCCCTCAGTACAATGCACTGCAGGAAAAAAGTGTACAGAGTTCGATGGATAGCCAAGAATAAATTACAGCACCTATAAAATGGTCGCAATGATATCACTAGCCTAGGGCAATATACAGTCAGGTAATGTACAAGGGTTTTGTCTTGGTCTGCTTACGTTCCAATATTTTGGCAAATATGCCCAACCCCTATCTGAACCGCCGATCGGTTAGCTCAGTTTGTAGAGCACCGGACTACCGTGAGGGAGGTCGCGGGTTCAAACCCCAGCCGGACCAACACTCAAGGTCTTTAAATTATTGAGGAGAAAGTGCTGCCTTTGTAATGACATCCACAAATGGTTAGACTCTCTAGTCTTCTCGGATAAGGACGATAAACCGTAGGTTCCGTCTCACAACTCTTCATAATTGATTCTGTGGGACGTCAAAGAACCCACACATTGTTCGAAAAGAGTAGGGGACGTAGTTCCCGGTGTGGTGGTCTCTGATGGTTGAGTTAGTATTAAAATCACCAGTCCATATCCGACACTAGGCTCTGGGGACAGGTGGTAAACCCATCTCCCAGTCTCCACCCAACCCCAAGATGCGTGAGAAAGCGGGGGAATACGTTTTCACGGGGTGACGTCTCTACTGTTTTTGATAAGTGTATGGGTTCTTTTACGCCCGCCTCAAGGTTTTACGTGTGGTGATGATGAAGACAAGGCCATCGGCTTAACATCATAGCACGGCCAATGAGTTGATCATCTGGATCTTACCAATTATTTTCAGTTTAAGACCCTGGTCAGGACTGGGAGCGATGTTTGCTAAAACCAACAGCAAAACATTTCTCCCAAAACATGTCGGTCATAGGATAGCACTAAACTTCCCCAACAACAATTATGAAACTTAAATATGTGACTGACCATCGCAGTTATGAACACTACTTAAGCAGTAGTGAAAATAAAGCCTGAAAAAAAATTCAAGCTTGTACGGGATTCGAACCCACGACCTCTGCGATACCGGTGCAGCGCTCTACTGACTGAGCTAACTAGCCATCTGGGAGCTGGTCGTTTTGTTGGTTCGTAGTATACCCATGAATGGTGAATATATGAGAATGAATATATGAAAATCGTATATTTGAACTGCGGAATAATGATTAAGTATGTGACTTGTTAAGCTAATCACATCGCATGCCTACCCGTCTTTGCCAAGAGAGGTTTTTCTTATAAACTATGGCTGATTTATATCAACTAAAAAACAAAACACACAAAACATCTCTCTCTTAATAGTTATCTTTTACCGGCAAGACATAATCTCAGTAACAACGGTATTTGGTTTTCCCTAAGGCTCAAATTATGGGTTGCCCTTTAGCTGCAACGAATGCAGCTCAAAACGCTGGGAAAAGTCGCCTTATATCGGCACCCGAATCACTCAAACAATGAGCATGAACAACAGGAAATGTATTACACGTGACTCATGATCAGACACTCCAACTTATAAAGTAGTCGGCCCCATAATTTGGCTTTTAAAAATTGCTCTCACTTACTTGTCCTTAAAACTTCGATGTGCGTAGATACCTGACATCCTGGTTTTAACTTTTCGCATCTTTCCTTCGACAACGTCTTACAGCTGCCTGAGGTTCGTGCGTACGCCGTCAGGTTATCACCACAGAAACATTTTTCACAATGGTCGAACCCTGCGTATGGATATTTTCTGTCTTTACAATGCTGAACGCACTCATCTGTCGTAATTGCTTTCTTCTCGTACAAATATGGCAAAGGTGTGCACTTCTTGTTGAAGAAACATCCCAGGGACACATGACCTGTAATGGCATTATTAAGGTTAAGCAGGCTCCTGGGTTAAGAATTACTTTGGTAGAGTAAACCTTTAAATAACAATATTAATATTATATCATAATGAGATTTGATATCATTCTGATGATGTGAGGTTGCATATCTTTTTTGCTAATTATCACTGTTATCTTTTTTTTATCATCACATGATACTCCAGTTTTTGTGGTCCATAGACGTTATTCATAAATGGCTTCCAATTCATTATTCTTTTGTCCTTGTGCAAATTAGCCTACCAAACCTCATTACCATGTGCTAAATTAAAAAGAATTCTTGCACTAATAGGAGGCTTGGTAGGCTAATTTGCACAATAACAAAGGAAAAATAAAACAGCCGCCATTTATGAATAAGGTCTATTACTCGGACCAATGATGTTAATGATTAACATCAGTGGTCCGAGCGTAAAGCTCAGTGCCTAATCTCGTGGTCAATTCACCGTGCCAAATTGTTTCCCTTATATTAGCTTACGTCTGTCACTAGATAAGGCAAATGTGAAGCTAGTAAAACTAGGTCACGCTTACTAGAACGTAGCCGACTCGGATGTATCCGAAGAGTATAATTAGAATTGTTATGCGTTAAAACAATATGCTTAATAAAACCCTCATACAAACAACACGAAGACGACGATGAAGAATCCTAGCATCATGAGCAACCTTGGGCGCTTACCATTTACACAAACCATCCGGGTGGAAATTTTAGGTCAAAATATGCAGTGCTGCAGTTTGTGCAAACGCAAAATGGACAAATCACAAAATGTACTAGTATCAACTGGAAAGCTCATAAATAAAAGAAAAAGTGCCTTGATTAAGTCGACGGCCTATAATTTCTGAAATGTTTCAAATGGAATGGTGTGTACCATTTTATGTTCCAACCAGAATTTCCGGGATTTCCGTGTAAATGGTAAGGACCCCTTGTTTCACCTCAGTCCTTTCCTCAGTGGCGAGCTAAGCAAGTGCCTGAAATGGCCGCGTCTCCTCTCTCAGCTGGCTTAAGCACAAGTATAACGTATAATGGTAATGTACTTATATCTGATACCGCACATATCACATTGTCTTATAGCGGTTTATAATTACAATTCTTCCTCGTGGTGAGATCGGACGTCACCATGTAAAGACGTCAATGGCAGCCGGCGCTATCAGTTCATATTTGATCTCACCTACCCACTCACCCAACCCACGCATGAATGTGAAAGACAAACGAAGTTAGAGATAGAGAAAGACCACCAGACGCTTACTGGACGTAGTCATATGCCTATAATTGCTTTTCAAGAGGTAATACAACCCCCTTTTATAGAGTTCAAATGGACTCGTGTTAATTTCACTGATTTATTGAGTCTTTAATCCGCACAGACCACAAACAAGTTCTCCTGGATAAAAGTAGCATACTGCAAACTAATTTAGTAATTCTTGTTGCATCGAAAACCGTTCTAGGCTGCCGTATTTACCTATAACAGGGTCCTGGCAGTCGTACTTAGGTCCAGTAACTTTGCAAGGGTAGCCATCGAAAAGATTGTTGTTCATCAAGTAAAACCGCTTCTGAAACTGGTAGAACATCATTAAGACAATCGGTAGTTTCCACCAATAATGAAGACGCTGAAGAAGCTGCTGTGCGAGCTGGACCAGCTTAAGGATCAGTTGCTGTGCCGGAGTCATATCGGCCCTGTGATATAAGAGGGACGGATGATTTGAGCAATCACGGATAGTCTTATTACTCTTTTGAGTTTGTGCAGCTGTATGCTTTTGTTTTGATAAGTTTGTCACTATCTCATTGACAATGGAAAGTAGCAGTGGTTGGGTTCATTGGCTAATTCTATTAAGTTCATAAACAAGGCAGTCTGAAGAGTTTGTCATCTGCTTTTAACACAATAAGGTAACATGTCCCAAATAGCACGCCCCACACAGTGGACGGAGGACAATAACGAAGATCATTATGTTATAATCATTAAGATGCGAAAAAAATTAAAGCGATTTTCGTTTGAGCTTGAAAAACGCCTTGCGCAAGTATTTACAACTTGTTTCTTGATCACCGCCACAAAACACCTAACTATGGGACAGAGAAAATTACCAATAAGCAATGTTTTTCGGCTACATATGTGTAACATGTGTTGCTGAACCAATCAAATCCGCGCGGGTTTGTGTCTGGTCACTAAACCAATCAAAAGCCACGCGGGTTTGTGCCTGCTCGTTGAACCAAACAAAAGCCGCGTGAGTTTATGCCTGTTCGTTGAACCGATCAAAAGCCGCGCGGGTTTGTGTCTGGTCGCTAAACCGAACAAAAGCCGCGCGAGTTTATACCTGTTCGTTGAACCAATCAAAAGCCGCGCGAGTTTATGCCTGTTCGTTGAACCAATCAAAAACCGCGCGAGTTTATGCCTGTTCGTTGAACCAATCAAATCCGTCGGGTTTGTATCTGTTCGCTAAACCAATCAAACTGCTATTTTCCAGTATGTTTGTTTTTTCGGTTCATCATTTCAAGGTCAAACAATAATCCCTCGATGAGTTTTTAGTTGAAATGCAAAAAATAATAAGAATATTTAACAAAACTACACTAGTGGGAATTCCTCAGTGAAAACTACAGCTCAAGCAATAATGCCTATTAAGGAATAATTTTGACAGTCATGCGAAAAGTTCAGTCGAAGTTCCTTTTGATCCCAACTTCCTAGTGCAACTGGTCAGTCACAATGCAGACATTTTTTGACATTTTTATTTTCAAGTTTTGAAGCTCCCCCAAAATTTCTGTTTCAATTTCAGTTTCAGTTTTTTTTGCCACTTATTGTTGTTTCAAATTACAAAATAAATGTATATTAAACTACAAGAGATATTAAATAATCGAAAAAAGAAAAGCATTAGGCGAGGATGCCCATAGAGAAATCATTAGGGCTTATTCGGGGTACAGGCACCTCAAGAATTTGAATTAGTTGCTTTCAGTTCAATTTCTTTTGGATGTAAAATGCATTAGCAACAACCGCCCACAGGAATCATTTTAGTTTTATTTTCATATTGATAAGTGGTTTCATTGTAGCAGTATTATAAAAAAGTAACAGCATTGTAAACTAGAACAAAAAATCATAAAGAGAGAATGCTACTAAAACTCGACGACTTGCTTTCAAGTTTTACATGTGGTAGTTAAACGCCTCTTAGAATTTCAAATAAAAACATTTGAGAATTGAAATAATTATAATACGTACAAACAAATGTGTGAAGAAATAGGTTGCTATGCATTTTGTGAGTTTACTCAAGCATGCACGTATTTAAAGAACTATACGCAGTTTACCGGCAATAGACCCCTTTAGCTTGTACATTTTGTTTTCCCAATGTAGGTCATGTGATGTTCCCAAGGGAATTTGCCTTTTGTCTTTTCATAAATTATGCGCACGTATAGGGTAACATCACATGACCTACATTGTGAAAACAAAACATACAAGCTAAAGAGGTCTATTTGAATTTGTTCTGCTTTCTATTTAACCTTTAAAGTTTGCTCCCTACTTCGAACATTTCAGAGAAATGCTTTATGCTTTAACTATCCTCAGTTTCTACAATGACCAACACGAAATAGAGCCTTGCAATTACTCATCCTGATCATTCCTGGAAAAGCCCCCAAGTAATTTATAGCGTGCCGTCTACAATTTCTGGATCAATTCGATTCTGTGCTGCATAATCATGGATCGTAGGTTTGAATCGATCTGAGCGTCATCAGCAGTACGCAAAAATTTGAACTTTCAAGCGGAACTAATAATTCATTTCATATTTTAGCAATACATAGCGTTTTCGAATTCTTCAACAGCATTCTCACGCACAAAGTATTCGTGAAATATGCGTTGGTCGAGGAAAGCCTTAAGCCACCGAAATTTCTTGCAGGCTGTATGGTATTATCAGTTTGGTGAACAGACGATAATGAACAGGCGGTCTTACTTGTCATTCTTAAAAGCGGCAAAGAGGATTCAAAAACACCCAACTGCCTGTGGCCGTAATTATTTGTTCAATTAAACGTTAACGCGTACGGATTCTTCGTTGAGTAAACAACGAGAACGGGGGAATTGGTACTTTAATTAACTCTGCTGCCTTGTTAACCGGTCTTAAAGTAAAACGCGTAAAAAAAAAAGCAACATTGAACCATTTATAAGCCATCATTTTGTCATACCTACTTGATCCGTAGACACGCTGACTTGTCCTGCCAAAGATATCGCAACTGGATTGGAACCGTAAGTCTGTGCCGGTGTTACCTGGATAGAGTTGTATGGCCTCACATTATTAAGTTCTATAATATGGGTTGGAGTCATCTTTTTTTTAAAGAAAAATACAATTCAGCTGAACCGTGTTGGTGGAGAAAACAAAAAATGCTACACCCGAGAGAAAAAGCTTTTGTTCGCGTTCACCCAAATTGACAGCTATTTCGTGGCAAGAAAGACAAAGACAATTGTCAATAGCATGCTAACGAACCAAAATGTACAAAATAGCATATCTTATCTTGTCGGTGACAAAAAGAAAACAAAACGAAATATAGTAATCAGGTGAGATACGTTGTCGGCCAACACGCTGGAAGCAATAAAACTGCCAAGGTTACGGTGATGTAACTTGCTGGAATTTGGTGTTTGAGGTGACAAGCATTTATTTCTAAAGAAATCATCCTTCAGCACGCGCGTTGGTGTGGAAGAAAAACAAAGAGGGTCGTTATTAATTTGAGTTGACAATATAATTAAGGTCTGCGCACGTAAAGCTCGAATGTCCATTTTTCCCATCATGGTGATAGTTTCAAGCCAATGTTTATTCAGATAAATTTACCTTTTCTCATTGGTCAAAATGTTCAAGTTATATCGATACAAACACGTCACGTCAGGCAATTGTTAAAAGTAGGATTCAAGAGGTGGCTACTCGCCTGCGCGAGCAGCCTCTTTTGTTCCAGTTAAGTTCCAGTTAGTTTCAATGTCAGTTTAATTTAACCTGAGTACAAGACATAGCTCCAGGTCAAGATATGTCAAGGATTAAAGATCTGGATGGTGTAATATAAAAGAACAAAGAGCAAAGGTGTGCGGTTAAAGAAAGAGATTAAAATTAGCGAAGTGGCCTTGAAATGGTGACTCCGAACGTAAACTGATTTTTTTGTGGCCGACTTAATTACAGCTTTGTCTTCCTTATGCGTATAATGCAAAAATTGAAAAACTGTTGTCTGATTGGTTGAACTTTCGATCACAGTACAATCCCATGCGCCCCTTCCCCTCCCCCTCTATCGATTTCTTTCTCTATTCTCTTCAATTCCCTCCATTCTCTTGAGTTCTCTCTTTCCCGTTTCTCGGCAGCGCAGTCTCCTCTCCATTCTCTTATTCTTTTCAGTTCTGCATCTCATCTCATGGCTTTAATTATTTTAATTCGGATTTACAGTGAAGCAGAAGAAACATCAAACTACAGCCCAAAGAGCGTTCTGTTTTAAACTCGCAAAATCAGTGATCGATTCATCGGTCAACCTGATTGCCTGACACGTTGACAAAATAACGTTGATGAACATAGTATTTAGTGTTTAGATCCTTTTGTGATGATCCCGATTAAATATGTTTTGCGTGACAAAAATAAGCTTCTTAAGAAGACATGCAGAAGACTACACAAACCTTTGTGTCCAAACTGCGCGATAAAAAGTCACTCTTCTTTCCTTTATACTCAAACAAGTGTGTGGTATACATAAAATAAAAACTGTGTCATGTTGATACTTTTCCAGAGTTGTCAATAACAATTTTGTGATATACTGTCGTTCAGTGCGCTTTCTGATTGACAAACTCTTCAACTAAGTAAATATTACTTCTCTGTAATGAAGAACAGCAAACATATGAACTCATGCAAATATTCTTGTAATATTGGTCATGGAAGTGTGTCGAGTAATATTTTGCGAATCCAAATATCATGTCTCACCAAACCATACTCAAGCAAGTCAATGTTTTTTGTCAAAGCTCAGTATAATAGATCTGGGCCCAGTTGCTCGAAGCATGGTTAGCGCTAACTAGGGTTAAAGTTAAATACCATGACAACCTATAGGTTTTAATACATCTCAACTTATGGTTAGCGCTAACCATGCTTTGAGCAACTCAGCCATGAGTTTTTGATAACCGGTTATGAACTTGACAGGCAACAGTCGCATGGGTATGGTATGTTAAAATAATTCCAAAAAAAAACAAAACAAACAAAACAAAACAAACAAACAACGTAGTTTCATTACTGAAAAAAATTAAATAGTCTTACTTGTGACTACATGTCTTTCCGTTATTTTCGGATTCGTCTATGTACGTCAGTCTTGTTTTCAAGTATTAAATTCTACAGTTCAATGTTTATTTTGTATGCGTAGCTACTCATTGTTCTTCGAACGTATAGCTAAACAGCTGGCGAAAGCAAGGAACTTTATAAGGAGCCTACGTACAAGGAACACCTACTATATGAAATTGTATCGCTGTAGCTACTCTTGGAAACAATATTCGCCGGAACAAGGTTACACCTACGGAAATTTATTATTTTAAGCCGACTGTGGGAAACGAGTTTTGTCTACGATAACAACCACAAAATAGCTAATTTAAGGCTTCCCATCTGAGATAAAAGAGAAAGCAACTTATAACTTTTGCCGTCTATTTATGATACATGAACTTGAGTGTGAATATGTTTAACGGCTGACGTATTTATAGTTTCAAAGAAAAGTAGATTTATGTTGGAGGGACATTTCCACTGACCTGCAGCGACTTTATTGTCGGTTGGTTCCAAAGTCATGTAAGCGAGGCGCAAGTCCTTTTCGCCTGCTCACAGTTCTGAGCAACAGGGGCACAAAAAGAGACATTTGAATAACTAATCTCATCAAGTGTTGTTTTCTGTATTCACTCATTATTTCATGGCATTTTTAAGGCTTACTCCTACCATCTTGTTTAACTCGACCTATTCCAGGTTCCCAAAATTATCCAGCTGTTCTGAGTAGGCGGCTTGTTTCGCACTTTTAACGACGTCTCACCCAACGAAAACAAAAAGAACCATTCCTACCTTTAACTGTTTGCTACGCAATTTTTAATGTCATTTCGTCAAAGGAAATTTTAATTTTTAATGACAAACGTACATTCCGCAACGAGCAATTGAAGAAAGAGCGATTTGGTGGGGTCCTGGCGTGCGTTTCTCAAAACTCCGGAAACAATTTCGGGCCCGAAAAGTATTTTTCAAGTCGGTTTCATGTCGTTTGGTACTAGCTTTTTGAACAAACTAGCCCAATGTATTTCTCAATTTTATAGCGTGCTGTCTTAAAAGATTATTAAAAATATTAGAAATCGAATTTCTGGTAATGAATGTAGTACACGTAAAATAGTTTTTCTGGCCCGAAATGTTTTTCGGGAGTTTTAAGAAACGTACGCCTGGTGTTAAAAACATTAGACTCAAAATCTCGAGTGTTATCAGTATAGCAAACGAAAGAGAGGGTATTCTTTCAATTTAATTACGTTAACCTTATTTCGTCATAAAGTTAACGTTTCAAGAAAATCGGAAATTTGATGACAATTCTCTGGTCGAATATATAGCGGGCTGGCTGCCCTGAATATTAAATTTCAAAATCGGTTTCCTGATTGTTCAGCTTCGTTTTTAGCTCATGGATGACATAGTCATGCCATGAGGTATCGGATAACACTCACTCACTCACTCACTCTTATAACAGAGCCTACAAGAGTAACTGCAACATCCGAGACTCTGATTGATGTCATCATGACTTCCAATTCAGCCCTTGTTACCGATAGTGGTGTGGTTGAAACACTGACACATTAGCGACCATTATCTGGCATATGTGGTACTGAATCTCAAGGCGCCGAAACCACTGCCTACTTATATTATATCTAGAAGTTATAAGAACTACGACTCTGAGAGCTTTGTGAATGATCTCGCCCAAGTCCCATGGTGTGAAAATGCTCTGATTGATGATGCTGGTGAGAAAGTAGAACATTTTAATGAAAAATTTTTGGAAGTCTTGGAACGTCATGCGCCTGTCAGGAAAAGGAAAGTCAGAAATCGGCAATGTCCATTTCTAGATCAAGAGATCAAGAAGTTGATGGATGAGAGAGAACAAGTACACAAAGTTGCTTGTGAGTCGGGCGCTGCTAGGAGCATTACCGTTGGTGTCGTGTGATGCTAAGAGGAACTATGTTCAAAAGGAGATCAATGACAATCAGAGTAGCAGTGTCATGTGGAAGGTGATACGAAACTCTATCCCGACGAAAGAGAAATCGAGACCAGTGTATTTAAGGGATGTGACGGAACTGGCCAACGAATTCAACGAGTTCTTTACTTCTGTGGGAGCGAGGGCTGCAGCTGAATCTAAGAGGCTTGCTTCAGTTAACGCTCTTCCAGCGTATAAGGCTCCCTCAGCTAAGACCATATTCCAACTAGAGGAATTCCGATTCCGCGCAGTCACTACCTTTGAAGTACACAAGATCATCGTGTCTTTTCCTTCAAACAGGGCACCAGGAATGGATAAGTTACACATGAGTGTGATCAAACATTCCCTACCGGTTATACTTCCAGTCCTGACAGAGCTTATAAATAGATCACTTTTAACATCAGTTTTTCCATCTGCTTGGAAAGAGTCCGTGGTAATACCAATATTAAAGGAAGGGGATCATGAAGTTGCTAATAACAACCGGCCAGTATCTCTGCTACCCGCTCTGTCTAAGATCTGTGAACGAGCAGCTCTCAATCAGTTAACAGAGTATACAACACGTCAGAACTGTTTAACTGAACATCAAAATGGAAACAAGAAGAAGCACTCGACAGAACACTTCATATTTTCATGTCTGATATGATTCTCGAAGCAGTGGATCGGAAACAAGTCACAGCGTTGGTTCTGTTGGACTTGTCAAAGGCTTTTGACAGCATCGAGCATGGGATCCTATTACGTAAACTTCGAGAACTGGGTGTGTCTATGCAGGCCATGGAATGGTCTAAAAAAAAAAAAGCTATTTAACGGACAGGAACCAGCGGGTGAGAATTGGCTGTGAGGTGTCAGGTCCGTGCCAAGTAGCTTACGGTGTACCTCAAGGGTCGATCTTGGGGCCGGCCCTTTTTAATATCTATATCAACGATCTCCCGGCTGTCCCTAACCTGTGCTCACTAAAGAGTTACGTGGATGATTCCCAGCTCTATCTCTCGTTTCCTGTCCAGGATACAGCCATGGCTGTGGAACATCTGTCCGAGGATTTGCAGCGGATTGCCGCCTGGTGTTGCACACACAGCTTGCTGATTAATCCAGACAAGACTAAGCTATTGCTTCTTGGAACCCCTCAGATGTTAGCCCGCGTGCCGAAGGGTTTTGGGGTTACGCTACTCGGCAAAGAGATACTACCGTCTTGTTCTGCAAAAGATTTGGGGGTCATGGTGGAATCTCACCTTAGTTTTGACGAACATGTGACCGAAGTTGTATCTAAGTGTATAGGTAGCCTGTGCCAAATCAATCGTGTGAAACATTTGTTTGATAGGTCTACGCTTATAACCATCATAAATTCACTAGTTTTCAGCAAGCTTTTCTACTGTTCGTCCATGTGGGCTAGTACAACAAAAAAGAACATTGCTAGGCTTCAAAAAGTTCAGAATTTTGCTGTACGGATCGTGACTGGCGCAAGGAAGTATGATCACATTACGCCGATGCTAAAGGAACTCCACTGGTTGCCGGTTGCTAAGCAACTGGAAGTTAGAGACACTTTAAGGAAATTTATTGCCTAGAGGAATAAATGATTTTATGCGCCTGGCAATGCTGGTTAATGTTTTACTGACTAGGGTCAGTTTACATACGGGACTCTAATTAAGGGCATACATAAGTGGAATAGGACAAGTTGCAGGCCTCTTTTTCTTCAGCTCCACGAAGGAAACGGTTTTTTCCGTTGAGGTCTTCCATTTGCGATCTGCTGCGGACATTGAAGGACTTGGAAGCTGAGAAAAAGATAAGTAAGACTGTGTACTATAGTTGTGTCGAAGAAAATTGATTGCGTGCAGTTTCAAAACCGCAGCCTAGCGATCTATGATGGCTTCTAAACCACGCGCTCTTGTCTTAGGGCATTCATTTGTACGACGAGTAGTCGAATTTATCGACCTCCAACAGGCAAACGATAGCTACCGCCGCGACCTTAACCTCTCTGAAGCTTGCGATGTCGAGATTTTCGGTGTTGGCGGTCGCACGGTCGATAAGGTGATTCGAATGGATCTCGAAGTCATTAAGAGGAACGCCCCCAATATCGTGGTTTTGGAGCTCGGCTCGAACGATATTTGCGACAGTCATTGCGATGCGGATACAGTCGCGCTTTCCATAGTCGCCCTTACCGAATTGCTGATCAAGAGCTTCTCTGTACCATGTGTTGTGGTTTGCCAAATACTCCCAAGGATGCACACTCCATTCGAGGGATATAATGAGCGGGTCCAAAAGGTCAACACGCTGCTCCGAGAAGCACTTCAGAACATTAATTCCGCTAAGTTTTGGCGGCATCGGGGCCTTGTTAATCCCGCTAAGAACGTCTATGCCCGTGATGGCATTCATTTAAACGATTTGGGAAACGAAGCTCTGTATAGGAGCTATAGGGGAGCCATTCTATTCGCATTATCCCAATTTAACTAGAAGGCCTGAGTCAACATGCAACTTCCTTACCTCTTGTGGTGAGTATCAGTTAATTTTGTGGTGACTTGTAGGAGTGACTCACAGTTTTTAATTTCAATTTATGAATCTGCCATAATTCCCGCACCCACCCCAGCATATGAGCACTTTGAGGCCCGCTTTGTTTCTTTGTATTTGTGTTATGGGTGTGGTTGTTTATAATCAACCAACTTGAGGATTGGTTGGGTGCCAGGCTGGTCAGCATGGGTCATGGAATACTTGCGGCCTGAGTAGTGCTCTTTGCCATTCATGACCAGGTTGTGCTGTTGCATCCTCTGGTATGCCTATTACAATGCCTTTAGTTGTAGTAGTAAGCTTCTTCAGTGTTATACACTGTAGTAGTAGCCTGAGCCCTCTTCCTTCCGATCTTGGATATCTTAGAATATCCTGTGTGATCATGGCTGTTTGCCTAGATAGTTTTGTACTTGATTTGTACGTGATATGCTATCAAGTGGGTCTCGGGAAGTTGTTGCTCCATGATATAATTTATGTGAGGGGAGGGACTAACAGGTGCCAGCAACTTGCGATTTCATTTGCCTCCTTTTTCTTTATACCCTCTTCTATTTGTTACCCACAGAATGTCTAAACGGACTAGTTTTCAGGCAAGAGCAGCAAAACGAAGGAGACCTGCTGGTGTGTTAGCTCCTCATCCGTCTTCTTTACAGCCTTCCTCCTCAGCCACTAGAGACCCCAGTCCTGCTTCAGCCGGCCACAGCGGCTCCTCATCAACAAGCCAAGGCAGTAATGTCCTTCCTAGCACAAGTGGAATGGGACAACTATCGCCAGAAGTTCTTAGCGCCATCACTAGGGCGGTAACTCAGGCTTTGCAGTCTTCCTCTTCCTCTGGTCCTACTATACAGTTTGTCCCTGACCCAGCATCTACCACACCACAGGGTACGCACCATGCCACAGAACAGCAGGGCCCCTCATTAGAAACCACAGTGCAAGAGTCAGTTGATGCTGTAGTCCAGAGTGTCATTGGACGTCAAGACTCACAGGGATCCCAGAGTAAGAACACTTTCTTATCAGCAGTTATTCCTTTAAGTCATAGAGTGCCTGATAAACTAAAAAACCAAATATGGGCTAATGAATATGTCGATTTTGCACTGCTGCTCCACAATAGTGTCACCAATCCTGCAGAGGAGCAGTATACTGTCAAACTAGACACCTCTCAAGAGGGTCAGCAGTCTTTAGTTTTGGTACCAAGCACTAAAAGGCATCCCCTACACACGATTGACCAATGGATGTCAGCATTCCACATCTATGTTTCCATTTATGCAGAGCGTGTCCCTCAGGACACACCTGCTTTAATGAAATATGGTTCTATTGTAAAGGAACTAGCCACCCTAGGGGCTAATTGGAAGTTTTATGACGAGAACTTTAGGAAACTTAGGGAGTTGCAAGGGGTGCCATGGAACCAAGTTCATTCCGAATTGTGGCTGAGGTCCCATTCCTTTCGCGCCAAACCAAATACCCAGCCACGGAAATCCAAGGTCGACGGCCCCTTCATTCCCAAAGGTTACTGCTGGAAATTCCATAGAAACCTTCATTGCCCCGGGTGCTCATTTAAGCATCAGTGTTTTCGATGCGGGCAGTCACACCCCATTGCCAAATGTTCCCAGCCAAAACCCCATCCAGGTCAAAGGACAAAGCCCAGTATTCCCCGGTCCAGAGCACTCCCAACACCAGTCAAAGTTGAGAGGCTGGCCTATTATTTAGAAGGATACAATGTCAAAATTTATGAGGAATTGCTTTCAGGTTTTTTGCACGGTTTTCGTTTACATTTTCATGGACCACAAATGGGTCACGTTTCCACTAACCTTCTTTCTGCAGCACAACATCCAGAAATTGTTGATAGTAAACTAGCCAAAGAGGTGCTTGCAGGGAGAATACTAGGCCCATTTAAACATCCCCCATTCGAGAATTTCAGAGTGTCCCCCCTGGGGGTTATTCCTAAAAAACAGGCTGGTGAATACAGAATGATCCATCATCTCTCTTTTCCCCATGGTGGCTCGGTCAATGATTTCATTCCTTCTGAGTTCTGTTCAGTGCACTATGCTTCCGTTGATGATGCAGTGTGGATAATAAAGAAGTTAGGAAGGGGTTGTACTCTGGCTAAGACTGATGTTAGGAGTGCTTTCCGCATAATCCCGGTACACCCTAAGGACTACCATTTATTAGGGATGAAATGGAGGGATGAATTCTATGTCGATTGCTGTTTGCCTATGGGGCTAGCAAGTTCCTGCCGAAGTTTTGAGAAGCTTAGCACTGCAATGGAATGGGTGGCTCGGAACAAATTAGATATACCATATATTATTCACATTTTGGATGATTTTCTCATTGCTGCAGAGTCCCCTAGTAATTGCAGGACTAGCCTTCAAACCTTCTTGCACTTCTGTGAGGATTTAGGAGTCCCCATGGCCCCTGAGAAAACAGAGGGCCCTGCCCAGGTATTATCGTTTGCAGGCATAGAATTGGATTGTAATAGGCAAGAAGCCAGACTTCCGATGGAAAAAGTTACCAAATGTTTAACAGCAATAGGCCAATTGCAAAGCCGGAAAAAAGTGACCTTGAAAGACCTCCAATCCATTATCGGCCTTTTGAACTTTGCTTGTTCAGTGATAATTCCAGGCAGGGTTTTCCTGCGCAGGCTGATTAATCTTACCATGGGCATAAAAAAGCCCCATCATTTTATCCGCTTGACTACAGAAGTTAAAAAGGATTTACTAATTTGGCAAACCTTTTTGGCATCTTTCAATGGTAAGTCCTTTTTCCTTGAGGAAGGCTGGTCTTCATCTTCCAGCTTTTGTTTTTATACTGATGCCGCACAATCTAAGGGTTACGGTCTCATTTTTGGCAAACAGTGGGCATATGGCAGGTGGCCAGAGTCATGGACAGAATACAGTATTAGCTTTCTTGAGTTTTTTCCCATCGTCGCTGGCCTCAGCATTTGGTCTCACGAGTTGAAACACAGGCGTGTGCTTTTCTTCACTGACAATGAAAGCATTGTTCATGTTATTAACAAACAAACAACGAAAGATCGTAAATTGCTTGGGCTGCTGCGCACCCTGGTGCTCATATGTTTGAAGAACAACATTCTGTTCAGGGCACGCCATATTAGGGGAACAAAGAACATCCTCGCTGATCACCTCTCTCGTTTGCAGATAGAGAGATTCAAAGCTCTGGCACCCGATATGAACCCGGTGCCAACATCATTGCCAACTCACATGGTACCAGAGAACTGGGACACACACTAAGGCTGTTGCTAGGAGCAAGTCTGAGTACTACTTCATTCAATACTTACCGCAGGCCATGGCAGCTATTTCGCCAATTCTGCTCAGATAGGCTACACATTCAGGGCCCAATTTTCCCGATCTCGACTGAGCAGTTGGCGCTTTTTCTAGCTTTTCTTGCGGAACAAAAGTATGCTGCTTCAACAGTTTTAACCTACATTTCAGCATTGAGCTTTCCCCATCGCTTAGCTTCCCTCCCCGACCCTACAAAAACGGATATGATTCAACTAGCACTGCGGGGTTATAGTAAAATGAATCCTTCTCAGGACACTCGCCTCCCAATCTCATTGCCTCTCCTTGAAAAAATCATTTCTGCATGTGACCACACACAGTCATCAGTGTACAGTAGGAAAATGACACAGGCTATGTATGCTATGGCTTTCTTTGCAGCCCTTAGGGTGGGCGAAATCACTTGTAGACCAACCCAACCTCGGGGCAATGTCATTCTTCTTAACCAAATTGTTTTCATGAAGAATAGGGAGGGCGTCGTCAGTGCAATCAAAGTCACTTTAAGGAATTATAAGCATAGTGACCCTGCTGTTCCAGTAGATATTTTTCTCTATCGGGAGAAACCAGTGTGCCCTGTTTCCACAGTGCTTGCATATTTAGGGCTCCGGGGTACCTTTCCGGGTCCCCTGTTTTGTTGGCCAGATGCTTCGCCAATTTCTCGCACTTTTTTCACTAAGACATTATCGGATGCACTTCATTATTGCAACCTTGACGTAGAAGGTTATAAGTCTCACAGTTTTCGCATTGGAGCAGCTTCCTGGGCAGCAGCCAAGGGCATGTCGGATGCGCAGATTAGAGCTTTCGGCAGGTGGAAATCCAATGCCTTCTTGCGTTACATTAGGACTCCTTCTTTAGGGTCAGAGTCTTAGTATCCAACGGCTGCCTACCATATGCTCACAGTGGTTACTATTTCTACCTTACACTTATTTACCCACGGGCACAGCTTTTGAGCAGGGGCCAACTGTCTGTGCCCTAGGGTACCTCTTTATTTTAAAGATTATTCTCTCAGTGCTACCAGGTGTTTTGAGCAGGGGCCAATTCTCCTGGCACTGGGGTTGTACATACTCATATACTATTAGGGCTCCAACTGCTGAGGCTCTCAGTTGTGCCGCAAGTGTCTTTATATTCATGTTCGGCCATAAATGTGCATTCTAGTCAAATCCGTATGCGGCTGCTTTCGCACCGACCATGGCGTTTGTACGGAGACATTAGGATTGCACACTAGGCTTTACAGTCAGAAAGGTCACGTGGTCGTTAAGGTATTATAATGCTTTGTACTGTTTTATCATGTTTTGCACTGGGTGAGCAGGGGCCACCCAGCTGCAGGCTAATTGTTAAGTTGTTTGCTGTGTTTCTATTATCCATTGCCTTGGCTTCGGGTGGGGCTGCCCTTTCTCTGTGGCTCGAAAGGGCTTTGGCGGGTTTGCCCTCACCTTTGCTGGAAATAAATTGGGGTATCAGATTTCATGTAATTTGGTTTAGTTGTTATGTAATAAACGGCCATGAAGGTGGCCAAAATATGGCAAATCATGTCTCAATTTTTATAGTTAACTCCAGCAAACAGAGCTCAGCCAAGGCAATGTGTTGTATAATGGTTAGGTTAAGCGAGCCAGAGGCATAAATGGCTTTTAAATGTATAAAGGGATTAGGCCCACCATCCTTGTGTAATAAGTTCACGACAAGAAGCCAGGTGCATACAAGAAATACTAGGAATAAAGATAAGCTTAATATACCATTTTTTAGATCAGCAACAGGTCAGCGATCTTTCTCATATAGGGCTGCTCAGCTCTGGAATGACCTTCCAGAAAGTTTAGCAAACATGGAGTCATTTAATGTTTTTAAGAACGCCATTAAAGGACGTGCCCTTGACGAATTTTTAAGCCATTGACTTTCAATAGGTGTAATAATGAATTATGTATCTTAAGTTTTTAATAATATGGTAATGTAAGTTCTTATCACTTTTAAATGTTTATTTTAGATTTTAATTGTTTATATTACATTTTATTGTAATTGGTATGTGAAGACCCATTTTAATTGGATGTACCAATAAAGCTATTGACATATTACTGACTCACTCACTCATTCACTCGATTCTCATTAATTCATTCATTATACTTGGTTGGAACATTTCTTCTGACCCTCCCCTGGTAAGTATCGCATTTGTTCCCTCAGTCGTCTTTGCTCAAGGTTTGTAAGTTTCAGGGGGGTTGTAGAAATGCGTAGATTCTTGCTCGACTGTCTATGTATGACGGAAGTGAATATGAATGGCGTCGATCGGAGCATGTGAAGATTGTAACGCGGATGATTTTTCGTTTGATCCTCAAATATACCTTTGTGGAGTTGGAAAATGGAAAGCTAATATGATGAAGCACACAAGCTGCGAGAACTGAAGATTGAAATCATGATGACCTTACTTTAAATATTATTACCTATCGACGATTTTTCTTGTCACCCGAAGGAGAATGCAGCAGGGAGGAATGAATATCTTAGTAAGCAAAACAAGTTATTTCGATGCCACTAGCACTGAAGGGCCAAGGCTTCAACACAAGAGAACAGACCGCCAAAA
The DNA here is from genome assembly GCA_016490735.1 of Pachyseris speciosa. Classification (NCBI taxonomy): domain Eukaryota; kingdom Metazoa; phylum Cnidaria; class Anthozoa; order Scleractinia; family Pachyseridae; genus Pachyseris; species Pachyseris speciosa. The sequence continues at coordinate 2,205,275 of JAEMWC010000011.1, read as the reverse complement.
AACAACGCGGAAAGCATATGTTTATATAACAAAAGTCATGCTATGGCCACAGAGTGTTTGGAATTAAATAAAATTTCCTGCGACTGTAAGCAAAGAAGACATTTTCTATCCTCAGGCGCTTTAGACAAGGACCAAAAGGAATTAATTCGTTTGAGCAAAGGACTGGAACATTTAGCAATGAATTAAATCCTCCGTCGCATAATGAATCCTGCGTGTTGTACATATACTGGAAACATTGCAATAGCTACAGTAGAGCTTTTCTGGTGTCATTCGAACCGTTGGTTATTTTGTACAATACGTTTTACAATTTAGAAAGTTAACCTCTAGATTTTCTCGCGTTTGGCTATTGACACAATTTATTGGTAATCGGACTTCGTGTCGTGCAATTCAGGGGTAATCGTGCTCGTAATTTCAAATCAGCCTCGCACTACGCGCTCGGCCAATTTGAAATCACTCGCCCGGTTACTCCGTGAACTGTACTCCACTCAGTCCTATTATCATTACTGACATATCGTGTATACACAGTTGAAAGTTTAAAATGTTGAAAAAAGTGATCTGACGACGATTACGAATGACGTACAAACAACTGCATTAATTGATTGAGTTTATTTTATTTAAACTGTGACTGGATTCTTCCGTTTGGAATTAGAGAAACTTCAAAAACACTGGCTTTGTTTTGTCTTTTTTTTTTTTGCGACCGGACTGGGTATATTGCCTGATACCCGTCCACCGATTTGCACCACGTGATTCAAAATAGCCAATAAAATTGAGCAAAGATTTATCGGTGGGTTATAATTATACTTAGTAATTATTTCAGTATTCTTAAAGACCAGCAGATGGCTCAAGAGGACTACCTTAACGGCCAAACTTTCTTGGATCTCGTAAGACATCTAACAAAACCGAACAGAAAACACGCATTAATTTTTTTTCGGCGGCTAAAGCAAATAAAAAAAAGATGGAAGGACGCTGATAGAAAGCATTTGTTTTGCTCAAATGTGTCAACACTTTTGTTCATGAATGTTGATATAGATTTATGATGATAACTTTATTGGAAATGTATTCGTTTTCCATGGGCTACTGGGTTAGTACCCTAACCTTTCTCACGACTTCTTGAAGTTACGTGTAACAGGCATATTGACAAAAAATAAATACAGCACACAATAAGCTTAGCATCCTCTAAAGCTCCAAAACCTACCCAGTGGGTTATTTCAACTCGTGCCACCACCAATACATTGTGGATGAAGACAGAGTTTAACTTGTTACACGCGTTAGCTGGCGTTTCCTAAGACGCAGTTAGATTTTTTTTATGGAAACTTTACTGTTTAGTAGCCTGTAACAGCTATACTGCAATCAATTCAATTCAGTGCAGTTCAATCTTTCACTTATTCGCACTTCAAACAGTACTTAAAACAAATTATATCGTAAAAGGTAAAAAAAAAAAAAAAAGGTAAAGCAAAATAGGTTACGTTAAGTCACAAAAGAATAAGATTCTTACGTGTGGGTTGGCCAGAGATGATTCCTGGGTTGTGTAATACGGCCAAAAGGAGAGTAAAATTACCGTATGTCACTATGGAGACGAATACCGCCTTGAAAGTATAACCTGAAATGTGTAGCTGTCACACAGATGCCATTTATCATTTTGATTTTATCCTGTGAACTAATTACCGTAAGAAAAGACTTCTCAGACAAAGAAGCCGAATACCCTGTTGATGAGTAACGTTTATCAGTTTAAATGAGACCAGAGATGATTAAACTAGTCATGCGGGTCATCTCTGAGAAGATAGGCTGCGTTCGAATTCTCATCTAAGGAGACACAATCAGTTTCATTTTTTTTTTCATTTTGTTTTTGGTGACGTTGTCAAAAGTTTTTGCGAAGTCTCAACGACATCCAACGAGTTGCACGATTTCTTTCCATTCTCGTTATTCTTGAACGTCTCCGAGAGGAATAGAATGATAGCTTGTTAATTTTGTAACTAGCCAAGGCAGATTAAACGAGAATTTAAAGGATTGGTTTTTAGCCACGTTGTTTTAAAAACATGCGATCTCAGAACAGATGCGCAATTGCCGGGAAAGGATTGCTAGTAGTTTTGGTTGACGAGGTATTTTCTAACTCCCCAGTAAGAGGCCTTTCACAGAATAACATCATTACTATCCCGAAATGAGTCAAAAAGTGATTAAGGCGCTCAGCCAATTAGCGCACGTCCTGTGTGCAATAAGCCGGTCAGCATTTTTTTTTCTTCCTGTCAAGAATGAAACATCTGTCATTTAAATTACCTTATACAATTATTTTTGCTTTTAGCCGGGGAGTCCATGTTAACAGGGAGCAAAGACGGCTACATAAAATAATAATAATAATAATAATAATAATAATAATAATAATAATAATAATAATAATAATAATAATAATAATAATAATAATAATAATAAACCCGCAAAAAGATAATTGGTTTATTTTGGGGAAACTGAGGAATAACTGTTCTCAAAATTGTACTAATAATGGATATCACCAATCAAAACTCCGCTCACCCGCCCGCTCACCCGCCAACACTGCCTCATTATGTATAACACGTGGAAGAAACACGAAGAAAGTATATTAATCTCTTGCTTTGACCCAGTAAGAGATTATGCTCTCAATTCAAATGAAGAATGATTCTCGCAGTTGTGAACGCAATTTATGCAATTGCGAAAAGAAGCCTGAAAAAAATTAAGGACTTCAACGGGAACATCTGAACCCACGATTGACCTGCTCCCAACGTCAGTGGCTTCATAGCTCAATTGGTTAGAGCATCGCACCGGTATCGTGAGGTCACGGGTTCAAACCCCGTTGAAGTCTTGAATTTGTTTCAGGCTTCTTTTTGCAATTGCATAAATTGCGTTCACAACTGCGAGGATCATTCTTCATTTGATTTCATTTCCGCAGTTCATATATGATTTATTTCATATATCATTCACACAGATTATGCTCTATTGGTCATCTTTAAACAATCCCACTGTATTTCATTTGTATTAGCTTATATTAATCTTTGCAAACACTTTGGACTGAAGTTCATTTCTCAAGTTAACTCAGCACGACATAACAAGACATCCTAGCACGGCTGTTTAACACTTCAAACTAAACCGCAGGAAAGCTGCGCTCAGTTTTGTTGGTGGTTACACCGCATGGGATTTAGTCCACGCACAAAGACTCTGAACAGCACAAGTACTATCATCTGTAATGTAAAAATCACGAATACTGCGATCTGGTTGGCTGCGACTCAATAATTATTCTGTGAACGAGATAGAGCGGGTTGTCGTCCGCCAGATCATATTCTTCATGGGGAAGTTGATTAGTTCTAGTATCTTATAGGTACACTACTGAAGAGGATTGAAGAAAGAACGAAATGTATATTGCCTTTTATAGAGCACTCGGTGAAGTCTATTGGATATTTCTTTTTGGTTAGTTTGAATGCATGCAGGAGTGAATATAATGTTGAATTTGATGAATAAGGACAGTTCAATGGATTCCTTATTGAACTGGAATGAATGATCAATGGAATTTATAGAACAAGAGGCCATATTGGCCTTTACTTGGCCTTCCCACAAAAGGCAATCAGAATTGCAATTTGCTACTTCACTGATTCACCTGCATGGTTGTAATATTATGACAAAGTTAGAATAACAAGATCTGAATTCCTTTCCATATTTAATTTTATTTTCACTATTGCATCATGTTCATCTTGTGCAGATAGTCGCACTGCCTTCTCTTATACAACGCATCTTCAAGTACAGTAAACACTGCTTGTGTTACGGATGTCTAGAAAACGATGACCCAAAAAGCGACGGCATAGAAAACCGACTAAGTAGAAAACGATGACCCATAGGAGTTTGTCTCCTCATATAGGTCCGCTAGCTTGCACTAAAGACCATTACAGAACGAAGGATTTTTGGCATAGACGTAACTGGAATCTCGGTGAAGAGAAAAAATATTCAGCAGGGTGAAACTGTTTGCTGAAATACATCACTTGAATCAGAGACATTGCTATAACTGAAAAAAGAGAGTAAGGTTTCTGCAGCCACTTTTATAGTTGGATTTCACGTCACGCAAGTAAAAAAATATAATCGTTTTCATTCATGTCAAGAAATTGATATATTGTCCAAAAACTAGTAAATAAACTACCCGTAAAAGTCTCAGGAGTGTGTGATATCCCGTACTTGAGTTATTCAGCTAAATGTACCACTCAAAATTACAGAGGTTTAGAAGCCACGGGCACGATTAAAACATCTGGAGTTCAGTTTGGCTATGTTAAAACCTTTCGTCTCGCTGTTGAACTTGCAAACAATCGTATTGACACTTAATTCTGTCTACAAGTTGTTCAGACCTCGTAAACACAAGGTGAATCGACATTTTAGTGTTCGTGATGTCAACATGGTGGCCTTCGGCGGCCCTCGTCCCCAGGGCCTTCTGAGAGGTACTGCTATATTTAGCTTGCGCTTGCGCAGAAACGCCGGAAGTGAGCTTTGTGGATGAAACACTACAAAGAAAACGACGAAGAACCAAGCCCAGATTTAGACTCCGCCGACTTCCCGCCGAGTAATTAATCATTGGTGAATGTGAGTAGATTTGAGTGAACACAATCTTTAACTTACCAGGTGATGTCGTTTGAATTTATTCCTTCAGTACCTGTGAAAATATCATGACTGAACGAGTACAGGGTAAATTAAGCGAGTGGTGGTGGTGGGGGGGGGGGGGGGGGGAGTTGCTGAATCCACCCAACCATCCAGGCGAATGGATAGAAATTATGCGGGAAGTCTTAATTTCAACTACCGTTACTCATTTCATTTAATTTATTGTTTAATTTACCACTGCCAAAACGTTCGAATACAATTCTTTTATCAAGCTACCTAGCTATAGGTGACAAGTGATTACTCCTTAAAAACGAAATTCACTTTTTAAGTTATTTGTGAGGACTGGCGAAACCAAATCACTTGCTCACAGAAGTGCCCCGCGATTATAAGAAATTAAAATAACGAGGATTCAATTTTATCAGTAGGCCGCATTCGAGTTATCTCTGCCTCTGTTACAAATCCTATTCCCAAAACCTTCGATGGGCATATACAAAGTTCATATAAACGTTTTATGTAGATATTAAGAAATATTCCGATGTTTACCTAGAGTTTATTTTTCCTTTGGTTGCTGCACGTTGGGAGGGGGTGGGGGAGTGGGGGAGGTATTTTGCCCTGACCCCTTCGTAACGTCGATGACAATGAAATTTGTAGGGTATATAGCACGTGCAAAAACAGCCTCTTATGACGTGCACAAAGTGGGGGTAATACGGTTATACATAGTGAGAAATTCCTCATCCGTTTCGGAGGTGCCTTCATCTTGGAGGTCCAAAAACCCTGAAAATCCTTCGAGATTGAATCAATAATGATCAAAAGCATCAAACACTATCAATGGAGTAATGAGAGGGTAATGATATCCTAATTTCGAAGAAGCATGGCGGGTCAATATCCAGATGCCATAAAAACATTAGATTAAGTCATGTGGACACTAAAATTTCATAGCCTGTTGTTCCCTAATTGAATCATTAGAAAAGTCGAGAAGTTTAGTGGTATTTCGATATGAGTGTTCAATCTCAACCAGGCTAAACAGGGGTAAAATCTTGCCGAGTCAAACTCATTTAAGAATATTGTTTCCTTCGTAACCTTACCCTACAACCAAAGCAAAAATAACCAGACTTCCACCCTCTTTTGAAATTTTCGTTTAACGTAATCTTTTAAAGATGGGGAAACTTCTTTGAAACAAGTGATCTGATAGCAGTAATCCTCAATTTCTTTCCTTAGTTTAATTTGTTCCACACATAAAAGGCATTCTTGACTTTCTCCATTGTTTTGTTTAGCCCTGCTACTTCAGGGAAGTTACGAAGGAGTACATTCTTCATGGTGGAGTTTTCAACCCACTGTAATCCTTCATTGGTGTAGTACTCTTCTTTGTAATCAATCGTCAAAAATCTGTTCAGAAATTAATAGCTATACAGTAAGAACAGAATAAAGGGAAATGAGAAATAAAGGAAGGAAGGAAGGAAGGAAGGAAGGAAGGAAGGAAGAAAGACGCAAACAACGCCAAACGCACATACGCACAGAAAGACCGGCAGACAGGGGGCAGGTGGACGACGGACCAACGAATAGACGGACAGACGGACAGATAGACCGACAGACAAACAGACTGACGGACAGATAGACAGACAGACAATCCGATAGTCAGGCAGAAAAAATCGAGAACGATGGAAGAAAGAAGAAAGAAATAGAAGGTAAAGAAGCAAGCCATCTTATGAAAAATCTTATGAATCATCATTAAACCGTTGTTATTATTATTATTATTATTATTATTATTATAAAATATATGAAAACTTTATTTATTATTATTGTTATTGTTGTTATTGTTATCAAAGATGCAACCATCCAGACCTCCAAAGTGAGTGATTAAGAAATACAACTTGATAGAAATGCATGAAACCCAAATGGAAACTCGAAAAAAATCCGAGTTCCAGATGGGATTTGAACCCACGACCCTCCGCGATCTAGACGGACGCTCTAACCACTGAGCTACTGAAGACACTATGGTGAGCAAGGGTGAAAGGCGGGCTTTGACTGGAACCGCATCATGCGGTCACACAGCCAAATAATGACTAGCACACTCATAACTACATCAAGCAGTCACATTAAGGCATATCAAAGATACAACCATCCAAGACCTCCAAAGTGAGTGAAATACAACATGATAGAAATGCATGAAACCCAAAATGGAAGCTCGGAAGAAAAATCCGAGTTCCAGATGGGATTTGAACCCACGACCCTCCGCGATCTAGACGGGATAGATCGCGGAGGGTCGTGGGTTCAAATCCCATCTGGAACTCGGATTTTTTTCCGAGCTTCCATTTAGGGTTTCATGCATTTCTATCATGTTATCGTTATCGTTATCGTTATCGTTATTGTTATGTGATTCTTTCCAGTTTTCTGGTATTATGATTATGATTATGATTATGATTATGATTATGATTATGATTATGATTATTATTATTATTATTAAAATAACGCACCGGTCAGTCTTTAGTCGGCGGTTGGCGATACACAGAAAAAGGTGAAACGGTGTGTCACCAAACCCAAATCCCTCGGGACGCGCCTCTGCCAGTGAACCGATCAGAAGGTCTACATCCTCTATGTTACCGTTGTACGCATCTCTGAGCTCTGCAGCGGTCACGGTGTCGTTGGTAAGTTTCTCAAATGTGTTTGGTGTTGTTAGGTTCAGCAAGCGTCTGAACTGATTGTAGCGCGGGACGCCTCTCTCACGGTCTCTTAGAATGTCAATGGTTGCCAAATCAACCGGCTAGAAAGAGTAGACAAAGGTTGTTCAACTTGACACTAATATTTAGCTGAAATTACTTTCCTCTCAAGAAGATTATGGCATAAATCAAGAAAAAATCATGTCAAAGGACAAGCGTCTAATTTTGTAGAGCTTTATTTTATTAGTTTACGTTGAGTAGGTGATATCTGTGTCATAACCTGGTGCGCCTGTACATCAGTTATTGCAACAAAGCATGGTCCTCTACTATATAATTAAAAATACGATACTTTCATTGTAAAAACCTGTTCAGCGAGCATAAACTAATGCTGGATACGCTGCTCTATTTTCTCAGGGCCAAATGTTTACAGGCTTTTGATTACAGAGACTACTATGATGTCCCTTCGAAAACATTTTTCAGTCATGCATTCTATAGTCTTTCTTACCTTTCTTCCTCCAGCTTGATGTTTCGGTATCTTAAGTTCCATCAGTGTTGTAGGATAGTTGTGTAAGACCAACTGACCAGACTTTTCCACTCCGAATGTGTACAGTATATCGCTTAGCTTGTTATCATCAAACACGTTGCGAGCATTTCCGAATGAATACTCTGGAAGGCTGTAGTTTTGCCCATTCAGTTGGCCTGTGTGAACATAAACAAACACAAAAATTAAATCAGTTAATGTTTGATGATTTATTGTCTGCTTGCAAGTCGACTGTAAGGCTTCCATTACCTTTCATCTCTGATCATTATTCTCCTCGTAATACCTCCTGGTGGTGCAAAAGTCCATTATATCTTGGTTTCCATAAATCAAAAGGTTTTCGCGGGTGCAATATGAGGTATTAACCTACAGCTCAACCTCCCAAAACCTGGAGGACAAGGAGACTGCCCTTAATGCGGAACTCTCACCTTCGACGTATCGATTCTGGCAAGAATGGCCCCCTCATGAGAAATAATTCTCCCGCCAGTACAGCTCACAGGATTACATGAATATTCATAGAATGGACATTCTATACTTTTAAATGATATTTCTGTGATTTTTGTATATTTTTAACATAACTAGTTTTTACATTGATGTTTATTTTTTATTTATTACTGTATCGATGTATATTTTTTTGATTTATTGCTAGGAGATCCTTGATATGGGGTTAACCTCTGGGTTTCCTTTTTCTTAATAACTATACACGTTATTTTGAAATAAAGTATTGCGTTAGCCTCCCAAGCGTCCATCACGATAAGTTGACAGGCTCGTGCTGAGAACTCAACTCTGCCTTGGACTTTTTCAAATTGCCATAAGCATCGTTACCTACCTGTGTCCATCTGGCGCATCGCAATAGAATCTGGTAACAGGGAGTGCATTCGGTAAACGGAAACGAACTCTTCAGTCAGAGAGAAGGGAACTCCTCTATAATCCGGTGGGTTCCTCTGGTGCGTGGGAAAACTGTTGGCTCCTATGCTAACGTTCATGTTCCTAAGTATCTTGATCACCCTTGGGCTGACCTGGCCATACCACTGTGCTATACCAGACTCGTTTATGAAATCGGTATTCAGTATTGCACCAGTCCATTCTAGGGTGTGAATCTGAACGATCTGGGCAGTGTTTATAAGCCTGTAGTATATAAATAAGACTGTTTATTTGAAAGTGGAAAATATCTATAGATTATATACAAGCGCTACGGGGAAGGGCGGAATGGTACTGAGTGATCAGAGCAGTCGAACTTTGGCTATCTGCTTTTAGGTCGTTTTTTTCACCTTCTTCCCGGACGCTGCATGATTAAGACTAACAACAAAATTAAATGCCCCTCCCGGTTGAGATTCTTCCAAAACTCATTGATAATTCATGAAGAAATAAGAAAAAAAAATACGTCCGCTTTTCTATGCTAAAATAACCCAAAATTTCAATATTAGTTTGACAATGGATACAGTAAAGCTTGTGAAGCCGTTCGATCTTTCACAATTCGTGTTTTATCAAGTGCTACAACACTCGGCCGCGCCTCGTGTTTTAAACTTTATAAAATACTCCTACTCATTTATTTAACAATACATAACGATCTGTCATATAGGGCGTATGCACGTTACGTCATCACCGCCATGTTGGTGTACCGTGAAGAAAAGATTTTGTTAGTGTCCACCAACATGGCCTCCAACCATTGTCATTCGAATCTCTGGGGACTGGTTGCATACCCTCTAGTCAGAGTTATAGAGCGTAGCCATGACAATGAATCAGGCTTTTAAATCAGATTTTTGTTGCCCTTAGTTTCTGTGCTGTAAAGAATTTTGCTACCTTGCGGTTTGAAAAAGTTGATCATCAGTCCAGTTGGGGTGATTCTTCAGCAGCATGTCACAGATTAAGTTGTGTTCTCTTGTGAACAAGTTGTGCATAAGACTCAGACCAGTCCACCAATTTTTAGAGAAACCTGGAAGGAGACAATTTTTCACACTTAATGTTTCATGAAGATGTAAATGGTGAAGTTCCCAGTCCACCAGATTTTATAGATTCTGTAACTTCTCACGAATCAGTTCACTGTCGCTGATCTAAGCGTTTTCACTGATGAATGTTTACTCTAGTTCGCCCCATTCAGATCTAGCTCAACTTGAGCTCGTTTGAAGAAATTTTGTGTACGATAATAACCACTGACAAAAAATATGTTTTTAAACTTGTTGTTCGATTGCCACTATAATTAAAAGCGGACAGGCTATTTCACGTATCATTGACTTTGAATTTCCACACTTAATACATATCTTTATTTTATTGATTTCATTTTATTTATTTGGCTACACAAAAAACAATAGTTACATAGAGCTGACACAAAACTAACAGGGATGTAGCGAGGGAACCCAGCTTGATCTGTGAAATACGAGTCTCTGAGCCAGTTCTGTTATCAAGGTGTTACCTTCATAAAACTGACGAAAATATTTCGATTATTTCGATGACGTTCCTATTGATCGAAGTTAATCGAACTCAATATTACACTGTGCTCGACTGCAGTTGAAAAGTGTGCTTTCAACTAATTCCCTTACACAGCGGTGAGTTGTCGGTTTCGTTGCATATAAGGGTAAATAGGATTATAAACAAGACACAGTTTTATTTGTTCCTCCACTGCGTGTGGCCTGCGCGTTGCCCTCCGCTCCATTCTCCTCGCGTCTTCGTCGCTCGCTCGCCCTTTCCCCTCCCCCCCCAACAAAGACCGAAACCGCCGGCTACGCAGGCTACACTGCGTGCTGATAAACAAAGGACTATTTGTAGGTATGATGTTTATACAAGAGTTATTCGGTCCAACCTAGAGTAATGGAGGAGGGAGTAGGTTAATAATAATAATAATAATAATAATAATAATAATAATAATAATAATAATAATAATAATAATATCTTTATTATGCTTTTGTCAATGTACACATTTTCATTACAATCTAGAAAATTTACAAAATATGATTAATATAAACTTAATAAAAACAATGGGCAAGCTAGGAAGCTAAATAAACCAGTAGGTTTTCTTGTTAGCTCCCTGCATATCTGCGTCTACAGCAGATATGTTAATAATGTTGAGGCAAGGAAATAATAAACGCCGAAAGACTTAAATGGACACGCCTAATGTGCCACGTCGTACACTCCTAATTAATGATTACCGTAGAATGTGAAACGGTGATTTAAAATCGAGCTTTGGCGATCGACAAGCCACATACCTGATAAGCGACGAAATGTATATATATTTTTTCATACAACACGAGTATTATTTTAAGCTTAAAAGTCACGCACGTGAGTCATAAGCTAAAACTGTGTCGTATAAACCGATACTAGCCAATCAGAACTCGTGTTTTCCCTTCCCTCCACTTTATTAGATCATCACATTACCTGTAATATCGATATTTGTTTTGGGGTCTATAGGAAGGAAACCTTCGTCATCAACTTTGAGTTTGCCGTCAAGAAAGGAGCGAACCCTTTCATGCGTTTTTTTGTCACTGCCGTACAGCTGCGAGCCGTCCCACCAGTGCGTGACGTCATTCTGGTACGCTGGAGGTACCGAATCGCCATTGGTTCGACACGAGTCTGGTTTGGTCCGACCAACTTTCATGACACCTAAAAGGAGGGGAAATATTTTTATCTTAGTTAGAGCCCGGAGGAACTGAACAATGTTGATAGCAGGTTAAAATCTAAATTGGAGAATCAAATAAGATGCACCAGGCTTGTTGGGTTCGCTAGCCACTCAACGACATGTTCCTGGCCAAGCTTGCTACAGTATGTAAAAATTCACCTTTCAATTTCTTTTTCAGGGGATCATTCTTCCTTAGAGGGATTCTGATCTTATTTTCCTTCAGAGGAGTGCCATGATCAAACCAGTCATGTACCATAAACTGAACCCAAGCCACTGCAAACAGATTCAACCAGGGAACTTCCAGGAACTTCTTACGCTGTAACAACCTGTAGATTGAAGATTTTCGTTAACTTTTAATAGTTTTGCTCATTTAAGGCACCATGGTACCCTTAACAACAGTGAAACATCCGTTAAGTGCATGTTCAAAAAAATAAGAGCTTGGTTTATTTTGCTTGGGTAGTGCAGCGAATCGTTGCACTAGAAAACCAATTTGTTTATTCGGCGATTTCCACGTTCGGTATATCACACTTAAAAAAAGATTTACAACTACAGCTTGACGTTCTGGCACCGATTGTTTGGTTTTTTTTTGGCATTGTGAAAATATATAAATAGATATGTTACTTCATGCAAATTGGCCGGTTTGAGTTATCTAGACGGGTCTCTGATGCCGTTTACGGCGAGAAAAATGATTGAAAACACAGTATACGTACGAAAAAAGAAACTTACTTTCTCGCTAAAACTCGTGGATTGGGTTTAAGAAGTCGATCGGGTTTATTGTAGGCATATTTTAGTGGGACGTTTCTGCCAAACCGGTAAAACCTGCTTCCAGCAGCAGTATTGTTGAGATCATTACACGTTCCGTCGATTGTGCGAGCAGCTTTCGTTCCGTCCGTGCAAAAATCTGCGGTACAGAACGACAAAAAGAGAACACTAAGTATAAGTTTGCGATGCGAGGGTAAGTCACTCTGCTGGCGGGGTAGTATAAGCCAGGACATATTTTTTCTTATTTTACAGTATAGGCCCTCCTCTATCAACGATCCACTCCCTGACACTGTCTAGATGATGCTAGAGTTTATTAAGAAAATATTGAGAAAATACAAAATAGGATGTACCACTGCTCGCAGTTAGCTATAGCTATTCGAGGCGAGCAATGGCTTGACACTAAGTAGAATAATTACAATAACAATACAATTAAAATACTGAGTAGAATTAATTATTATCGTACAATACATTAAAATAAGCTGAATACTTGATTCAAAGTGAATAATTACAATTACAATACAATTACAATACAATTACAGTACTAATACATTACAATACATTAAAATAAGCTGAATACTAAATACAAAGTGAATAATTACAATTACAATACAATTACAATACTAAGTAAAATTAATTATTATCGTACAATACATTAAGATAAGGTGAATACTGAATACTGACTAGTATTAATAACATTTGGGAAAAACAAAGATTCTCAGGAGAAAAAAAGGCAGATTACATGAGAAGCTGGAAGGATAATGTAGATAGAAAGCTAATGTCATCTCCAACATCTTCCTACCATCTCTAGGCCCTTCTGAATTTCCCTGAATCGTCCTACGAAAAGGGAGAACTGGGGAGAATTTGTTCTTGTTTTTGGTGGTGGTGGTGGGGTGGGGGGGGGGGGGGGTGCTTCAACTTACATGTATTGTAGAGAGATACATGCTGTGAGCCCCCACACCTCTTCCTCTTGTCTTTTTTACACTTTTTTCGGCATTTGCATTCTTTATCCTTCCTTTCCAACTCATACTCCAAGCCGCAATAGCACCTGTCAAAGCACAGAGGAAAATGATTACTTTTTTTGGAACACCCTTCCACGTCGCCGCGCACAAGGAGCTTTTCTCCGGCAGAGGAAAGATCGATTGTTGTCCTTCAAGAACGGGAAAAGTTAACAGAGGCGAACTTAGAGTTGAGGAAAATTCTTAAATGAATTTTGCATCAAGATTAATTCAGTAGCCAATGCAAAAGTATTTGCAGAGTTTCTGCTGGATGTCGGAGTAGGCCATTTCCGAATTGCCCTCTTTTTCAAAGCGAGGTCTGGTGCTCAACCATTTGTATGAAAATGAGTTTAATTTGCATGTGAATGAAAATTTATTTTCAAATGAAAGGATGAGCACCAGGACTCGCTTTGAAGAAGAGGCCAAAGGTAATTCGGAAATGGTCTATTTTTCCACTTACTTTTTTCCTTTGTGTAATGCTGCATATGAAAACTGATTGGTGTTACATTGGTCAATGCACTTCGTAGGAGTCACAGAGGCTAGAGACTGCAAGACGTATGCGAAGTCGGACAGCATGGACACTTCAAAGCACCCTATGTATCCGTCACCTGGCAAGCGAACAAAGAGAGAATGTTTCACCAGCACAACTTTTTTTTATGGAAATTTAAAGTCTTGTTTAACAAAACAGGGATGAGATTGGCCGAATGTGCGAGCCGTCTCTCTCGTTTGCCCTGCAACTATCTTACGCTGTTGACGACTCTCGCACTCTTTTATCGAATTGAAACCTGTTCATATTTTTCGTGAAAGTCGACGAGAGTTTTACCTCGTTTGGTCTACGCTACAAAATCAGAAATTTTCACATACCTAGCACTGGGTCATTACACCTGCGCTTAACTTGAGGCAGTGGATTGGGATACGAGTCAAACAGTGCGTTATCCAAGAGTCGTTCCCGAACAAAGAGCGTGTAGGCCATGGTAAGTACCAGAGGCATGTGCCACCACACGTGACCTCTGAGGAGGTAAATTTTTATCAGGGACGCAAGGTACGCGAGCCCGGGATCCATGATGGGTAAAGTACGTGGTGTCAAAAGGAGCTGCAATAACAAAAAAATGGATATTAAAAATGTTAGTAACAATACACAATGTATGACACTGAGATACAACACTGGCTAGGAAATCGTTGTGAAGTTAGCCAACTTGATCTTGACGGATAAAACAAATTTACTATGCATTCCAGTATTTTTACTGACAAAAGATTTTGTTGTTGTTGTTGCTGTTGTTGTCCTTGCGCTTCTTTGCCAAACGTGGCAAAATTGGTAATAATTTAGTTTGAAATCAACAACAACAACAGCTTTATTTATCCCTTATTTTAAAAAAATTACACAAAGTCACAAGTAGCAATATTAAGATAATTAAATAAGGGCGACTGACAGCCTGAAATAGTTAACAATGCCAGGTTGCCAGTAAGAAACTGAACACGCAGAGAAACGTTAAATACAGTGAACGAAAATAATAACAAGATTAACATTAAATAAATTGTATGTATTATTGTATGACTGGCTGCAATAAATGCCAGTATTTGTTTGAAGACATTAGCAAAATTCATTAATAATTGTTCGTAAAATGCTCTTTCAATTTGGGCTTAAATGAGGAAAGGGAGAAACATTTGAAATCTTCATCTATAGAATTCCATATCATAGGGCCTTGGAATCGAACATTGAATTTTCTATAGTTTGTTCTTACCTTAGGACGATAATAGGACAATTTTGCAGCGAGCCTTGTATTGTAACTATGGATCTGATCTACTTTTGTAAAGAAGGAACTAAAAGCAGTTGGTAATAACTGATTATGATATTTATACATAAAAACTGCTATATGGAATTTTACAAGATCAGGTAATATAATTATACCTAGTAACTTTAACAGAAGGCTTGAATGATGGTTAAAGCTTGAAAAAGTAATAACTCGAACAACCTTTTTTTTTGCAAAATATAGATTGGATGAAGAGTGGTGTTGTAGGTATTACCCAAGCAAAATTCTCTTGGGCATGAGGTGTTTCGGAATGAATACATTAGAGGCGTTTAGATTGAAAATCCCAACGCTAATGAACCCCAAGACTAATTATACAGGATGTCAAGTTAAATAGATTATTAGCAGCAGTCCCTTTTTTGATAGTCGAGAGCGCAAGCCAAAAGCGCGGCGGTGAAACGGGCGCGAGGATAAATAATGGAGAAGAGACTGGGGAGAGACGCCTCTTCCCCAGTTCCCCTCAGTGCGTTCACCAGTCTCGCCGCGTTGTTGGCTTGTGCTCCCGACTATTGCGTGCGCTCCCGACTATCCAGAAGGGACTGCAAACAGTCTACAAGTTAAAAATCACCAGAGTCAATCACTTGGCAATGAAACAAACTCAAAGGAGGCCTAGGGTGACGTGTAAAAGCTATTAACAACAAAACTGTTGTGCAACAACTAGTGCTAATGTATGAGAAACAAGAAATGAATATGAGTAAATATGACAATAATAATTTAAGCAGTGGTGATAGTGCTGCTGCTGATGATGATGATGATGATGAGCCTTACTCTTGCTGATGATGAGCCTTCCAACCTATTCACGTCATTCAAATCAGTCACGTGAACGAGCTTTTAAAGTCGGTAAAACACGGTCAATATGCAAACCCTGGGGGTGAGACTTTGTTCCTTTCACCTCATCACCCTCATTAGTATTGTAAACCAATGGGGGTGATATTTTATATAACAAATATACTAATGAGGTGAAATATCTTTAGCGCAATGGCCTGGAACAACAGTAAAACCTGATTAAGTAAAAATTCACCAAAATGTTATCGGTACAAAAATAACATGCAAATACTAATACAAGGCAGCCAAATGCCGCGGCAAAATACCGAGAGCAAAATAACAAGCACGACAGCAAAAAAGGAAAAAGCAAAATATGACAGCAAAAATACGACATCAAAAATTAACAAGCACGTTTTCAAGTTAGATACAATTTACTTTTTTACCGCACAACTGCTCGTTCATTAAAAAGTCCATAATGATGATGATAATAATTACAACGATAATCGAATTTTTTGAATTTTTATCAATATTTATATTTATGAATATTCACTACAAAGGTACGGTTATCAGCGAGGTCCCGTTACTTCATATATACATATAAAAAGGCAATAATGCACTAAGTAATAATATTCCCCTTTCGTTAATAGTATCCCGCTTTCTTTATGACTGCAACCTCAAATCGCAGTAATACTTAATATATATACATTTTTAAAGATCCTTCTTCTGGCTATCGGGATTATTAAATGTCGATTACAATGCGATTTAAATGGGCAGGTTTTCAGCGTATTAGCACAGGAAAGAGAAAGGCAAGGTCAAGATATGAAATTCTAATTATTCTGTCGCATACATTGTAGGAGCTGAAAAAACGTTTTTTTTTTTCATCTTTTATTGAATGTCAAGAGAAGCAAAGCTATTAGGTCAATGTAAAAAGGACATAAACGAATTTAAGGAGTGCAATTAAAAGCTAGATCGAGAAGTCAATTGTCAGCCAAACGTTCGGCAGTTTTTCGTTCAGCAAATGCGAAAAAAACTAAACTAAAACTCATAGTCCCTTTTAATCAATGATCTCGGAAACCAACATACCCAAACGAAGCACTAAAAGCAATCAGGGAAAAAGACTGGCGGTTGAAAGAAGTGGTACTAAAATGGCAATTACACTGAAAAATGGATGAAAAAAGTTAAGAGTTGCATAACAATTACATAGGTAACGTTTAAATGCCTAAATCATTACAGTCAGTCGACCAAACGTTTTCCCACGGAATGTTCCTTCTCAACAGATCGTAGTTTTGAGAATGCAAAGCCAGTTATTTCAGGTCTTATTCGTAAGTCAACGCTATGAAGAATAAGCTGCGTTAAGTACTTACCAGAAACAGTGCAGCGGGAAAGACGTCAATGCTATGGCCTCCCACTGAAATATGAGCCTAAAGAAATTAAACAATAGAGATGACGCACCAACGAGATGGGTCATAAGTATATCGATTTCCGGATCTCATCAAAGATTGACTAGTACAGTACTGTTTTTCAAATATTTTGTCTGGAAACAACAAGTCCCGGAGACGTTCAACTAAACCATGATAAGAACAGTAAAAGTTGGATGAAATCATTGTTAAACCTACGTTTATTTAGTTTCATTTCGTTTTTATCTGGAAACACCCACTCAGGAAATGAAACGAAATCACGGTCGGATTTCCTGAATACAGTGAGTTAAAAATCTCATTAAGATTCGGCGATAGCTCAAGTGGTTTTAGGGAAAAAGAGTCAGAAGTGAAGAAATGTTATCGTTCCCTAGTGGCAACTCTTTTTTGTAGTTTAGTTTTACTTGAAACTCAGTAAAGAAAAAACATTTCTTAAAGAAATAGCTGCTCGAAACTCTTTAAGCAACGATTTCAGCTCAAGAGAACTTGCCAAAAAAGCTTAAATCCTTTATTTGCTTTCTTCTGCTAAAGCTAACTTTAAAAGGCAACCTTAGTTTTGTAGCTAAGGAGGATGAAACTTTGAAGGTCAACTAATAACTCTGAAGAGGACGTATGTTTCCGTGTAAACTAAACAACAATAACTTTCGAATCGGATTCGTTAGCTACTAATTACATGACAATTTATACCATTATAATGTCAAGTCAATGCACTTTATTGTTAGTATTGCCTTTATCTTTTGCTGAAACTTGGCGCTTGATGTACAAGATATTTTCGTTTTCTCAGTTTTGCAGCGGAATAGGCTAATCAGATATCAACGCTACTAACAGTGTTAAAACAATTTTTTTTCAAAGCTTTGCTCATAGCCTCTTTTGAAAAGAAAGATGGGGCTTGAAAACCTTTTCGTCTGGGTTGAGTCAACCGCTTCGTTACAAATATATGACTAGGTCAGGAAATTAGTTCTACTGTTTACGCTATTTACCCAAGTATTTCACAGTTTTAGGATTCAGAAAAAAAGCTTTTAAAAGTTGCCCACTGACTATACAGCATTTGGCTTCTATGTGTGTTCTCTTGTACCAGTCTCAGAGGGTGATTCAGTAGCGAAAGCATAACGTGATGTATTAACATATTGGGCATTACTTTCCTTCTTGGACAAACATTAATTACACAGACAAAATTTTAAAAGCCTTCCCATTATGGTGATCTACGAATTGTAAGATATTGCATATTTACTGAATTTGAAGACACAAAATGTGTCAAATTAGAAATACTGCCTTGCGCTGAACAAATCTTGAATTCAAGAATCGACAAATTTGGATACAACGCCAATTTTAAAATTTTAATACTGAAGCGAAGCATTTTTTGATATTGATCCCATTTCAGTGCAACGCTGGATTTCCTATAAAAATAAAACTGATAAAACCTTTGGATGAAAACCCTTTAAGTTAGAAAAAGAAAAAAAAAAACAGCAATGTGCATAAACCCGATTCATTTAAATTATCGCTTAATGGTAGAAAACTTTTCAAGGCACTTGTATTTGTAAGGCTTTGTTCAAACCGTACCAGTAAAAACACTGTGAAAAAAAAAGACAAACCCTTTCAAATTATGTCATTTGTGGATATACGAATGTTTAGTTCTTACGAGAAGGAAACACTGTTCGTAGAACTGTTGTGATTTTTAAACCACCGTTGCATAGCTGGGCCTTTAACCAACCCTGTGTCAAGAACACAGATTCGAAGAGTGTGTCATACTGGTGTTATATTTATGTTTATGTGCTATCCCGAAACCTTGTGTCATCGATCGTCAAAACTGAAAGCGCCGGGAAGCAGTTCGTTTTGTGACATCTGTTTTTTTTCCTCTTTTTATAATTACGAGACCGTGAGCATATCACGAATGAATCAGAAATGTTTATTACAAATTTGAAAAATGATTGTGAATATATGAAAATCATGTATTTGACAGTTACCTATATTTTCTGTCGGATGGTAAATTGCGTTCTCCTAGAAACCTTATAATTCAAGCGTTAATATGTAATTTCATTCACAAAGATAAACAGTTGACGGTCTCAGATTTAGAGCAGAAAGTGCAATATTGCCAAAGCTAAAACATGTTAGTAATTACACCTGAAAAAAAAGTTACAATCGAAATGTCGCGTAGAACAATTAAATTGAATGTTATATTGGATTTTGTAGGCTTCCTAACGGTCTGTAAGCTGCAGATGGAAATTTGTCCTCCGGACCATTAATTGGCTGAGTATTATCAAGATTTTGCTTAAACCTGGGTTTCCGCTGGATATTCTGATACCTTACCTTGCCAAAAAATTTTTGATGTTTGAAGTACTGTGTTAAAGAGCTGCGAATCACGTCTCTCGCCACAGTTAAATGTGCTTCCTAGAAAGAGGATGACACAACCGTTTTGAAATAAAGTGAAATCTGGTTTTAAACTGAATAAAAACTTAGCCGGCACGTACTGACAATTGAAAAATTTAATAACAAAGGCCGGGCGGCGGGGAGCATTAGCAAGAGTTAGAGCGTTAGAGAGTTTACTTACCTCAGCTGCGGGAATCACTCACGGCTCACATAGGGGCAATTTCAATTGATAGGATATTTATGGAGCACACTGATAAAAGGAACACGTCTAACAGTGAGTGATAGCGAAGCTTTTATCCTTAAAAGGGGTAGTTTCAGTTTACGAGTGAACTTGGAGAGTTTGTTTGGGTGGTTATGGAAACCGTAGGTGCCTGGAGAGTATTTTAGAAACGAGTCTTCATTTCCTAGATTTCTTTATTAAGATCCGGTGAATTAGTTGTAACTGCTTCGATATAATGCACATGTCATCGGCTTCCCCGAGGGGTCCACCCCCGGGCCTACCAGGGAGATATGTGGGGGAAAACAAGGAGATGGATGGGATTCTTTGCCCGAGGGTAGGGGAAAATCTTGACATTGTTTTACAATCAAAGATTAGGGGGTGGGGGAATTCACAAGTTTGAAAAGGATCTCATGGGGATTTTCAGCTGAGAGACACCTCACCCAGGGGACTTTGTATTGAGAGATTCCCCGACCCCCCGGGGAAATTGCTCAGTTTGCTTAACTGATTTTACAATCCCTCTGGTCAGCCCGGGGGTCGACCCCTCGGGGAAGCCGATGACATGTGCATAAGCATGAGTTCGGCAGTCGCCGCGCTTCGCACAGGTTTATGCACGTATGCACCGTGTCCGGCGTAAATAAATGCATTTTGACGGCTGCCTGTTTGCCAAAACAAATCACCCTGATGGTAAAAGCATCGTTTTGAAAGCAATGGCGCAGCGCTCGACACTTTTTCCTCATAATAGCAGAAAGCATACTTTCCCGCAAGCTCTGTATTTATACGACAATTATTGCCCAGCAATATTTCATAATGCAAAGTCAATTACTAATTAGGGTGCTTTTTATTATTACAAAAAGCACAAAAAGAAAACATTTACTTGTGCATAACCAGTTAAAAAATTAGCGTTAGGCTGAGGCCGACTGGTTTGGTATCCGCATCCAGCGGAAGAGGAGTGGGCCGATAAGGTGAATCGCACAGCTATTTTCGTGAAAAGCTATTCCTCAATTCTCAGAAAACGCTATCAGTTTTTCGACGAAGAAGGCGTACGTAGACTATGGAACAAAAATAAACCAGCCAAGTCAATTAAGTGCTGTACTGTTTTAAAACCTCTCAAACGGAGAACAGATAAGCATACGTGTTTGAGTATCTTACATCGTAATCAGTTTTCACGGATGACTATCTGCAGTGGCTAGCAGCAAGGGCCACTCGTCGCTGACCCGTACATGTACTGCATATTTGTATTGTACAATCACGTACGTGTCACTCCAAAAGTAACCAAAGCTCTATGCAAACTAATAAAAGATAAAAGTCAGAGGGTAAAAATCAGCTTCCGCACTTTTATAGTTAAACAAATATGTCACTCATGCTTTTCACGGCTTTACTCGTAACCATAGGTAGCATTCGAATTAGCTTTCAATATGATTCGTATAACAGCGTTCAACCCTGACAGTTACCAAAACCAGAGTCGCCTTATCCTGTTTTCATTTTTCTTTTTTAAGTAAAAGCAAACTCACTAGCTAGTGGGGTAATTTAGAGACAATAATCCCGGTTACCAAGCGAATGTTTAACTTCCTCTTATTTTCATTGGATAGAACATATCACGTGATTCAAAGATGACGACTCGCTCAGATTTAAGGAGTGTACGTTGTTAAACCGCGTGTGTGTGCGTGGGAGGAGAGGGGGGGAGGGGGGTAGGAGTAATTTTGTAATAGATAAATAGGATAACCTTGCCCCCCCTTCCCCCGACTTATGTCTTGAAAATAAAGCAAGGCCCTCCACACAGAGTCAGAGTAAAGAGAATGACCCTCCCCCAGAAAGTTGTTTTCTCCGTTGTTTTCGAAAATTTATTCGAAACTCAAGAACCTATAACGAGAAAGTATAACTGTTGTTTGATAAATGCCTGTCTTTGCTGTGCCCGCTATTGTACGCGAGAATACATTCCATGCACCTGTCTTGACTGAGCACATATGCTTTTTCGGTTACGCCGAGAAGAAAACAAGGTTGACCCTTCCTTAGAATTAAGAAATAGATGAATGACCCTCCCCCTAACGTTGATATTTTTCAGTGACCCTCTCCCCAAATTACTCCTGCCCACCCCTAACATTAAGGCGACTAAACACTGTTTTTCCTTCGCTAACACGGATTTGACGTTCGCGTTTCAAGCAATCCAAAATCCCTACACTCATCCAACGAAGCTGTGTTGTGGGATATTTGGTGAATTTTTTGGGTAGATTTGGGAAGAGATAATTTTCCTCTAAGGATTAGTTAAATTGGGTGAAATAGGAAATATTGAAGATTTACAGTAATGAAGGTTGAAAATTGGAATTTGAAGTGGAAAATTAGTAGATGGACACCAAAACAGTTCCCCAGCACGTTGCAGTGCCCTTGTGGGATGGCAACTGTCTGGTGGTGTTTCAAAACATTTTCCCCATTTCGACCCCTTCTTTAACCTCGTTAAAATTCCACTCCGATTCGCGTTAAGTTCCCCCTTAAAAATGCACACTTTTGGAATCCTTGCTATCCGGGACACGTAGTGTGGCAACGCGTGTGTCGGATGGAAAGAGTCCAAGGTAGGGATTTGATATCGTGAACGGGTTCATTGTGCAATTTATTTCCGTTGGCACTGAAGATGGCATCATTTAAATTTGCTACACCATGCTGACGAGTCCCAAGAAGGACGAAACAGCTGTCCATGGCTGCAGCCCTACTTTATCGAGTTTCGGTTACGCTGGTGTCTCGCAAAGTCAGCATTTTTCACGTTGTAACAGCCTTGCATTTGTAATATTTTGGTTTATTTTTTGGCTGATTAGATCTCTTGTAGATCATACGTAAACCAGCAGCATTTTCGTTGGCGGTCCTTTGCTTATTACTTTTACATTCCCTAGAATAAAAATTTAATTCCAATCGAACTTGAATTTGAGCGTGATCCATTTTTAATAGGTTTTAAAAGGTTTACTGTATCTATTTTATTTAGCTGTATGCATTTGTATTTTGTAAGTTATTTATTCATATATTTTTTTTATCTAATCATAGTTGTATTTAACTGCTATCTCTTCTGGATACGAAAGTCTTGAAGAGCATTAAAGTAGAAGTAGAAGTCTCTTATTGCCCTGGACGTAAGCGCTGGGAAACTTCACAATTTTAGACAGGGTGATATAGTTAACTTATTATTTATTTATTTTATTTTATTTTCAACGAAAAAGTTTTCTCAACGGGTATCCAGACGTGAAACGCATGCAATTTTTCTACAAATTATCCGTTGCGAGTTCAGGAAAAACTGTAGTTACTTTTGCGGCAAAAAATGTCGTGCGGTAGCTACAACAGGGTCGGGACTAACTAAATGTAAACAGTTTCTCGGCCATTTAGAAAATACACTGACTTTTCCTTTTAAGATGCCAAACCCTCTGCCGGGGACCGGGGGAAATGGCCGAATTTAAAGGTGTGTCATTTTGAAGCTGGTTAATGCAAGGGGAAATTATGAATCGGTATCAACAATACTGTGGCAAATAACGAGATTCATGTATCATGTACTCTGTAAATCGGCTCTCGAGTGGACTAAAGGAGTATAACCGGGACCTATCCGTTTACGCGTCTGCCGGCGATGAAGCAACAAGACTAGATCGCCTCAAAAGCTAGGAAATTGTAATTCAGTTGATGAATTCCCCGAACGATGATAACCTTCAGTGTAACAGCAGCGCTACTACGGGTAAGAATCGTTAAATAAGCTGATTTACTTACTTGAATTGGTCGCTCATAGATCAGTCCAGCCTGACTGGATACTTTCAACAACTGAGTCGCTCTATCATTTGTTGATATCAATAATATGTTAAGCGCAATACTGATCAGCAAATAGGAGCTAGTCTTCATTTCAAAACAATTTATTAATGTCGGTCGTAAAAGCAGTTGTGTAAATATAGCCTTGGAAACTCAAACATTCATAATATGTTTGCCCGCTTGGACATAGGTCATATTTAAATGTGTCTTTTCTTGTCATATTTATAACGTCAAAAAGGGCAACCTTATTGTAAAATTATTTGCTCGATGGTTTTTGGATTTATCAGAGAGGAAAGACAATAAGTGCTTTGATTAAAGCTTCCTTTTGCGTATCTTTCATTAAAACTAAAACAATATAGAGTAAAATGAATAAGTCATATGTGTCAGCGAGTTAAGTACATTATCTGTTGGACAAGGGTACCAACTGGGGCCAGACAAATAGAGAATGCAGGGGGCTAGGCAACAAAGATTTAAGGGACAAGCAGTGATTTAAGGTACAACACATAATAATACATTATTATTATAGCAAAACAACGTCACCCCACCCATGACCAACTTAAAATGCGAGCCCTTCAACTGGCTGCACTTCAGAATGACAAAATATCTTGCTTGTTCTCCAAGCCAACTCTACATTAGACAAATTATTTGCATGTGCTTGCTTGGCTCGCCATTTAGTCGCGCACTTGCCAGGCAGGTTGCACCAAAAGTTGGATGACGTCTAGTCTAACGGTCAGATTAATTAGGAACATAACAAGAACCATATAAACTCATAAAAATATTTCGCTGTTTGAAAAACTGTAAAATCCCGTCATGTACCTACTATTTGGAAGTAACTGAAGTGAAAATCACTTTGTTTGCCCATTTTTACGAATATCGCAGAAATCGCAAAAATTTTAAGAGTTTATATGCTTTTGGGGGACACAGCCTAAAAGTTAGAGACGTTTGTATGGATTTTGAACAATTTTTAAAGTCCATAACTTTGGTCTCTGTTCAACCTAAAAGAATCAAACTTGGATAAATGGCGGATCTAAACGTTCTCTTTCATGTGATGGTGTCACCTTATCGATTGGTTAAAATTTGAAACTCGCCCCAGTTCCCTGCGCAACTCCGAAATGGCCAATACCCATGCGCATGCATCTCTCGACAGGCACTCAATTTAAACTCTAACATCAGCATAAATTTGCATTACCCAATGTGACCCGAAACGCAAAACGTTAAGGCGGATGCATTCACTACGCACGAGTAATAAAAAGCGCAAGTACCAGGTGATTTTTCTTGCAACTTTTCTCGTGCAACACATGTTGCAAGAGTTGTTGCAAGAGTAATCGTCTTGTTCGAAATGAACAATTTTTCACAATCGTCCCAAAAACTATAGAGTAGAAGAGTATATAGAGTAGAAGTGGATTTCACTTTTCGCGCAGATTCTCCCAAGGTTACAACGAATTTAATTTGGGAACAGGGTGATACAAAAGGCAATGTTTCTCTGAACGACGCAACAACATTGCGAGGCATGCTAAAAGGGTAAATTAACTACTTTTAAGCCAAAAAATGAAAGTCCGCACAGAAACGCGATAACAAAAGTGGTGATCGCAACTACTATCGAGCTGGATAATGACAACAACCACAGGATCCGACGATTTTCACGCCATAATTTTTTGTGGTGCACCTTTAACCCGTCACTGTCACTTAGGTTGTTCATACTACAAATGTTTTTTTTTTTTTCCCAAAACTTTTGCCAATCGGAGAAGGTCAATCAGGAAACGTCACCCATTACACAGCGAAAGGCAAGCGGCAAGTTGACGTCTGCCGTTTGCCGAAATAGGCAATACTTTATCTCTCCATTGCCAAAAATTCCCGTGAGCTTTAGTAGTAAAAAAAGGCGACTCGTTCTATCGCAATGATTGAACATCTAACATACCTGTTAAAAATCAAAGATACTGACCCCTTCCTGTGCAGGCAATAGGACCAGTTGACCAAATCAGCAAGAACTTTCTCGACTGAAAATGACTGGACAGTGTGCTGAGTTCACCCTCTTATTCCATGGGAACTGTAATGCGAGTCCCTCAACTGGTTGCGAAACAATCAAAGTACAAATAAAACAACACGCCTCTTTCTTTTCCGACAGGAAAACGCCCACAGAAGTCACACATTCTGATTTACCTTCATATTTATAATAAGATTAATTATTTCCAGTCGCCCAGCCTTCATAGCCACACTCATTAACAGTTCTTTGTTTGTTTGTTTTGCAACATTTAAGGTTTCTTTTTTTCTTTATTTTTCCTCTGGTTCTCACTAAAAAGTTCAGATCCAAAATGGTAGCACCTCGTTTAAAATTGTCGAACTTAGCTGAGACTCCTTTTAGGGCGAGATCTTGTTTACGTCCGGAATATAGACCCAATTTTAAATATAGTCTTAGATCTAATGACAAGTTTCTTCTATCGCCACCCATGATTAAGACCTCACCTACACTTGGCGAGAGAGCATTTATGGTAGCGGCACCGAAATTGTGGAATGCTCTTCCTTATGACGTCAGGAGCACGTCGAACTTTAGTACTTTTAAACAGAAACTCAAAACTGCACTTTTTATTCAAGCGTACAAATGAAAGTTTTGATATATTTTATACACATACGTTAAGGTGATTCCTCTCAATTGCATGGCGCATCCTTACTGGGCATAATTTATGGCGTCATTTAGCGCGCGCTCGGGCGCACGTACACTAGAAACATTGCGAATTTGCCTTGACATTGAGCTTTTTCAGCTGAAATTTTCCCTTTGTCGTCGTGTAGTAAAGAAACGAGCACGGTGACCCCCCCCCCCCTCCCCCCTTTTTTATTGGTGTAATGTACTCGTAATAGGCACACGAAAAACATATTTCAAGGAGAAAAAAAGTTTAATAGTAGAAGTTGGATTATTTATATATAAATGGGGTGAAACTCTCCGTTTGGAGCCAGGAAGGAGTTTGAGATGATGACGAAGTGGTCCAATTTCCTCACATTATTTGCAAGATCGGGCAATTTGAAATCACAATACGAAAAGAATATAGCCCAGAAAAAACAATTAGGCCCTAGTTTTCACTACTATTCATAGTTTTTGCTACATAATAACAGCTTTCTTCAGTTGTTTATGCTTCGAACATTTCTCGCACAACTCCGTAAAAACAGTTAGAACAACGAGTATGCAGGGCAAAAACAAGCACGGTGACCCCATCTTTTTATTGCATTTTTTCAATGTCCTATGCATGACTATCAATTGTGCCGAGTCTGAAAAAAATCTTAATAGTACATCCTTTTCAGGGGAGTTACCTTAAGTTAGTTAGTTTAATTTTATGTGTTAACTTGAATTCGATTTCCTGTTGTTATTATTTATTAGTATTATATACAGTTCATATATGTGAGGCGCATTTGAAAATTGTATTAGTTGAATTTGCGCCATATAAATAAATATTATTATTATTATTATTATTATTATTATTATTATTATTATTATTATCCATTTTTGGTAACACCACATCTAACTGAATTAAATTCGCTTGACTCCATAAACAGCAACCAACAACAACGGTGATGCAATGTATTTAGAAATAGCTTCTTTAATTATAAATAGGCTCGATTTCCGCCGCTCACTTGCCGAAATAGAGGCTGGTAATCATGCCTTCCAATAGAAGCCCTGCGGTTCTGTACGCATTCCTTAAGAGTAGTTCTCACTGCACCCCTAGTCACATCTATAAATGTAATTTTACCCAAAATTAAATTATAATTAGTAGGTCGGTTTTTCAAAATCCGATTACCTTTGTTATACACGTCACGCGAACGCAGAGTGCTGGAAAAAGCTTTCGGACTTTATTGTGAAAAGAACGTTCCTTTCCGAACTTTGCACAATCTACATGTCGGGAAGGGAAATAAAAGAAAAATCACTTTTTCCTTTCCATCTCCAACCCCCTCCTCCATAATAATATCATAGTACAATATTTGAAATTTAATGGAGCTCACTCAAAGCCGTAAACACGTCGAGGCTTTTGGATACATACTATACGCTGGTATGCAACACCCACCCCAAACTACAGTGCTGTATTGCATGTTTTAGTCAAGATATATTCATAGCGAAGGTTCCGCGGGTGTGGTGGCTTTTTGACGCTGGACAAAACAATAATGTACAGCTGATGTCTATGGCTTTTAATGTCTTTATTTACATAACTAACATTATGCATTGACGTGATTGCTCCATACAGGTGAGTTACTGCTAAAAAACACTACTTTTGCGTTCTTCGACAACCCAGCAACAGCTACTTCATTAGAGATGAGGGTTCAAAAGAAAGATGAAGCCTTCATAGCATTTGATGAGACCGGAAAGCAAAATAATACCAAACCTCTTTGGACGACGGCTAATAAAGAAAACGAAGAACAGAATGGAATGTCTGTGATTATGCAATGGAGACACCATCGGTGGCGTCCAAGCTGAGAGCGCTGATAATTTGCAGATACAACCGCAGTTTGGGCAGCCCAGGCTGATGCTAAGAGGGCAATTGGCCCCAGTCTCGTCTTTGTAAGGACTTAGCGCCAGTAATACGCCAATGGTGTCTGAGGAATAAGTGCATATACAAGATCGTATATCCGCGCAGACTTCTGAGATACCTTGCTACCAACAATTTACTACGTCAAAATGTACCTTTCTAAATCCTCCGTATTTCTTATGTATTCGTGATACCTCTAGGGTATAATTCTTCTAATTCCACTAATATCTTTCACCTTAGTTCTTGTACCAGTAGCAATAATTCAGGTTTTAAAAACACATTTTGTTCCACTTGCCCTTGAGCTGCTAGGATTTCTCTCATTACAGTTGGGTCCCACTTGAAATTCACCACGGCCGTAGGGACCTACGGACAAATCATCACACAGTTATCATCCCCATTTCTCTTCCATTCGCTGACCTTGGTATTCAATTAAGTGTTGAAAGCAATTCTACTTTGCTTTGGTTTTGCTTTACTGCGCTCTGTGATTGGTTGTCAAAACTCGCGCCACTTTCTCAACCAATGAGAATAAGCAAATCCAAACCCAATCGTGACCTGCCAGCTCGCATTTTCCCGCCCTTGGCGCCGGTTACATGCAATTGCTTATCATTCTGGGGCCAGTTGCTCGAAATATGGTTAGCGGTAACCAGGGTTAAATACCATGACAACCTATAGGGCGCATGCACGTTACGTCATCACGCCATGTTGGTGTACCGTGAACAAAAGATTTCTCGTTAGCTTCTTTTGTTATTGTCCACCAACATGGCCGCCAACCCATTGTCATTCGAATCTCTGGAGACTGGTTGCATAGCCTCTATAGGTTTGAATACATCTTGAACCAATGGTTAACGCTAACCATGCTTCGAGCAACTCAGCCCTGATTAGTTATCAGCTGTTTCCTTGGATTTGGTTTAACGACATTTCAAATGCAATTTAAAACCACTGCAGTAGGCTACTTCACATACTAACGCTTTCAGTGCTATAATCTATACAAGGAGTAATGCCATGTATCATTCTTTGCAAATTGAAAGGCGATATAGCCACCTACTAACGAAACAATTTCATGAGATTTTTTTGTCTGACTGAATGGACAAATGAAAATTAATTCGTCATAGGGAGCTTAAACAACGACGACGGCAACGGCAACGAAAACGTCATTTCAAAATATAGAGGGTATGCAACCAGTCTCCAGAGATTCGAATGACAATGGTTGGCGGCCAGGCCATGTTGGTGGACGATAACAAAAGAAGCTAATGAGACATCTTTTGTTCATGGTACACAAACACGGCGATGATGACGTAACGTGCATACGCCCTATAACGTCTCGCTTTTGTAATTCTCTCGCGATCATTCCAATTTGTCTAACTTGGAAAATGTTGGCGAATTCGCCAGGAGCTAAATTACTACGAACGGCGTCAAAGTCAGGAAAAAGAAAGAAAATTTGCCGTCATGGGCCCACGCGCGTTCTCGAGAAAACATAAAACTTGTTCATTTCACGTTGTTGTTTTACAGAGGACGGCAAAGAAATGTACTAAACTACGAAACGCACGTGCAGAGCGATTGTTTCTGCTCATTAAACCTATTGTTTTGTGGCGTTCTCGTTGCCGTTCCTGTCCTCGTTGCTTAAGCTCCCTATTATCTGTAAAAAATCGCCGGCCTCAGAAAATAATGACTTACTAACTGAAAGAAATCGAGAAAATCGTAATATAGTTTAAACCACTAATGGAAATGGCGAAGGGAAAGTTTTGGAGCGTCCAAACCCGGTGAATGATTCACTTATGATCAATTCAATACACTTGCTGGTTTGGTTGGGTAACGAAGCAGTCGCAAGATATCAACACCACAAATGGTACAACTTCAATTCTCTTGACAATCATGTAACAAAAGACACAATAGAGCGGTTTTCAATTGAGTGTCGAAAGTAATTATGGTTTTGCTTTGGTTTTGCATTGCTTCGCTCTGTGATTGGCCAAGAAAACTCGCGCTACTTTCTCAACCAATGAGAAGCAAAACCAAAACCTATCGTGACTTGCACGCGCGTATTTTCCCGCGCTTTGCGCCGGCTACATGTAATTGCTTCGTATTCTGATTGGCTCATTGTACTGTTTCGGTCTGTTGTGATTGGTCAGAGTAATTGCTTTGGTTTTGGTTTTACGACACTCAATTGAAAAGCGCTCTAAGGGCAACATCCTAACAACACATTATCCTGTTTTTAGCTATATTAGGAATTGCAAAGCTGCATGAACCGCCACCCTTACCAAGCCAAGGTCCACGAGTGAAGCGTTCTCGTCTGTTAGTTGTCCTGTTGTCTCCGACAACACGAAAGGCTGCCAGTCGGACACGAGTGACTGCCGAACAAACTCGAACACATCTCGAAGTTTTTCTCGCGAGTAAAACGTCCCTAAGGGAACAAAAACGTTTAACCACAATTTGAAGGGGAACTGTCACGGAAATTCTTGTTATAAGTTAGTTCAAATGGTTTGGACAGCAGAAAGGTGGTACTTTTTCTGTTATATGAATGGCCCGTGTGACACGAACAAATTATTTCTTGGCCGGTAAGGAAACTAGTATAATTTATGCCGATTTTTCCTGAACAGAGTTAACCTAATTTTTTCAAGTTGCAATCCACTTCCTCTTCATCATCCGTGGCCACAGACAACCGCAAATAGTTTCAATGCACATATTAAGTACTTGGTGTTCTACTGCTGCAAACACATGTTTAGGTTCAGATCCAAACTGCGTGACAGTGCCCCATTAAGAGGTGTGCGTTTTGTTGCAAAGTACATACTACAGAGAAGTACTGAAAACAAACACGCAAAAGTCGACAAAAAGCCAAAACAACGCAATAAGTAATGGTAATAGGACTGAGTGGAATACAATTCAGGGAGTAATCGGGCGAGTGATTTCAAATTGGCCGAGCGCGTAGCGCGAGACTGATTTGAAATTACGAGCACGATTACCCCTGAATTGTACGACACGAAGTCCAATTACCAATTAATTGTGTCAATAACAAAATGCGAAAAACTCTAGAGGTCAACTCTCTAAATTGTAAAACGTATTGTACAAAATAACCAACGGAAATTGTTGCTATTTTTACAAAGCACGAAGATTGACAACTGACACGACATGGCAGCTACTGCTCAACATACCCAATTTGGCCGATTTGGCCTGTCAGGGACAGCTCAAATCGGACAGTTTGGACCTGAAGCAGTCAATTAAGACACAAATAAAGGCTGTTAAGAACCAATCACATTCGAGCATTAATTTTTGTTCTTGACACAATTAAACTTAAAACATACCTTGAAGAATGAACCCATCGGGAAACCGAACCCTTATCAAGGTGAAACGGTACGTCTTGGATGGGCGCTTCTCAGCTTCACGCATTGCTCGAGTTCTGAGCTGACAGCTGCGTTCAACTTCTTCAGTTCTGGTTGAAAAGTAAATCAAACAGTGTAGAAATAATTGAGCGATTTTCAAGTTGGTGTCTCAAACCAAACCCAAAGTAATCAAACTGGCCAATCACAATGAATGTTAAGAGGACAAAAAAATCAATATATATTACCGCCGGCAAGCGCGGGAAAGTACGTTCTTTTGGTTTTTGCTTTTCACTGATTGAGAAAATGGCGTGAGAATTGGTAACCAATCAGAGAGCGTAATGAATGCTTTCCAATTTTCTCACACTTTCCACGAACCGGACCATGAAGAACCAACCAGTCAATCCTCTACCTTCAATCTTTATTCATTTAATGAGTAGGTTAGCTAGAAGAGGCAGCTAGTGGGCTGAA
Source organism: Pachyseris speciosa (assembly GCA_016490735.1). NCBI lineage: Eukaryota > Metazoa > Cnidaria > Anthozoa > Scleractinia > Pachyseridae > Pachyseris > Pachyseris speciosa. The sequence goes on along the minus strand of JAEMWC010000011.1, from coordinate 2,173,466 downwards.
GTGGACCTACTTTTAGACAGACCACAGCACAGGGAACTAAGGCCTCGTTTATTTGGAGAAAATTTGTCCGGGGTAGAAGCCTACCCGAGCTACCCTGGGTGAGCCAACTTTTCCTTTCAAAACGTGGCGAACCGTTTACATGAGAAACAAAACGTTGGCTTGGCTAGGAGGGTGACCCGCCTAGCTGGGTCACCTTCCTAGCAGGGCCAACTTTTCTCCATATAAACACTTTGGTTCATCCGAGTCAACTTGGTCAAGGCGAGACAATCAGAGCATGCGCGACGCAGGCGCTGCTGTTATTGGACGGCCAGCTGTTGGCTCGGGCAAAGGGGTCAATGTTTTTCTCATATAAACGCTCGCTAAACTCGGCTGGGAGGGCTACCCTCTTACCCGGGAAAACTTTTCTCCATACAAACGGGGCCTAAGTTCCCTTCACTTTTCGATAATTGTGGGCTTCTTTTACGTCCCCTTCCAGTTACGTGTGTTGGTGGAGGAGACAAACTTTATAAACTTTATTACAATTTAATGGCCATTCATAGGATAATTTGTAAAAGGGTTGTAACACAAACGGCTTAACGTCACTGCCCAATGACGCGATCATCTCAATACTGAAGCAGACGTTTAGTACACAGTGAGCATGATGTTACGAGTTTTTTTTTTTTTTTACCAGTTATCAGTGCGCATTTCTAAAGTGATGAACGAATCGAACTCCATGCTAAAGCGTACACACCGTACACGAGAACCGACAAAATACGACACGACTAAATTTGCTACAGTTAAAATCCTTGGGACTTGCTAGGGATGGGTGCTGGGGATTTTTCAAGCTAAGCCTTCTATCAGAACACTGAGGTGCTAAGGGTAATCCCAAACCTTGATATTTGCTCTCTTTTGACTTCTTCCGACGTCTTGTTGTAGAAGTCACTAGGGACTTCAAAATGGCTGGCGTGACTTGTAGGCTTGTAAACCTAAAGCGAAAAAAAAAAAACTCAGACAGGCGAATTACACGACAAATGAAGCAGCTTTACCAAGTTTCTAACAAAAAGAGAAAACATTAAGAATTAAAGGGGAGTTATACCTGGATGTTGATGAAATAAGAAGTGATTTGATGAAGAAATTAAAAAGGGAAAATAAGGCATACACAAACACTCAGACAGTCCACTGCAACATGGGTGTACCTCAAGTTGACGGCGAACTGTTTGGTGTTTGTCCATTCATTTTTAACCTCGAAATTTAATTTTTAATCACCTTACAATCTTCATTTTTGTCATCTTCCCTTAAATCACTCTCCCCTCCCCCCTTATCTCGTTCCTCATTAACACTCTAAAAATCCCCCAAAAATTCTGAGATATTTATGGGGTTATGCACAAAAAAACTATGATGACTTTTTTGGATTGCATGAAATCTCGAGAAGATAAAAAGGAGAAAAGGTCAAAAGGTGACAAAAATGTAGCATTCAGGTGTAACTTCCCCTTAAGAACCAGAAAATGATAGCCGAGCGACAGATGGAGGAAGAGCATTTCCATACGGAATGATTTGCCTACGTGAGAGTCGAGAAAAGAACTTACCTTTAAGCAGCGATCCAGTTTTGGCTTCAAAGCTTCCGTGGAAAGCAAAACTTCTTTAAACACCATCAGCTGTTCGCAGTCAGAGCATTTCTCCTTGGGCATAACAAAATACTTCTCTTCTGTATCTGCAGGGGAAACAATGGAATTGCGACCAGGTGACTACAAATGAATTTGGCGGTAATAAAGGTACCAATGCCAGCTACTGAGAGTGTTCAACCTTGTCAAAATGCACCGTTGATCTCAGAAAACCGTCACTAAGGGTCCTGGCTGATATATCTATTATTAAATGAAGAATGATCCTCGCAGTTGTGAACGCTATTTAGAAGCCTGAAAAAAAAAATTCGAGGTCACGGGTTCAAATCCTGTTGAAGTCCTAATTTTTTTTTTCAGGCTTCTTTTCGCAATTGCATAAATAGCATTCACAACTGTGAGGATCATTCTTCATTTGATTTCATTTCCGCAGTTCATATAATTATGATTTATTTCATGTACATCATTCACACATCTATTATAACAGAAGAGGATACAATAAAAAGCCAAAGCCAGGGGCTTATATGGCATAGATCAGTGGTGCGAGAATTACAAACCAATATGTGCTAAAAAAGTTTGAAGTCAACAAACAAAATGCCTAAATAGAGGCGAATACAGATTGAAGTAACTAAATGTAAACAAATACCGTTCACTGGAATAAATTAAATATAAAAACAAGCCATCAAAGTATATTCAGTTTGTTGAGGTAGCCATAGGTGGAAAGTGAATGAGGATTTTTATTGTTTATATTAGTATAAGATAGAAGTATAGGATCAAGAAAGTGGAAAAAAAGAGGTGTTTTATTTATAGAGAGAACGAAGAAAAGAAAGAATACCTCACAGTGTTAGAAAATTATCTTTGAGTTTTTGTTTATAATTAGAAAGAGTGAGAGTATCATGTAGCAAGAACAGGATATTGTTCCAGTTGAGCGGACCTAAATGCACCAGGAGGGAATGAGAGTACTTTAGAGCTATGCTCTGTCTTCATAGGCTGTGAGTTCTTGTAGAAAGTATGCCCACTGAAATAATTACAGTGCAACCCTGCTGGTTAATGACCGCCTCGTCATTAATAAGTAAACAATGTTTCTTGACTGCACAAACGTTGAACAGTGTTATAGTTATTAGTAACAGTATCAGTATCATTGTCACCATTATCACTATTGAACGTTACCTTATCATTATTGAACGTTACCTTATCATTATTGAAGAAAAAAAAAAAGAAACCAAAGGCCAATATTCCGATAACTCCGTTGGTGCAATCGTGGTCGGATGGCCCGATGATGGTTGCATTCTGCAGATCATAGAGCGGTTTTCAATTGAGTATCGAAAGTAAATTTCATTTGCTTTGGTTTTGCATGGCTTCGTTCTGTGATTGGCCAGAAAACCTTGCACCACTTTCTCAACCAATGAGAAGCAAATCCAAAACAAAAAAAAACATTTTCCTGCACTTTGCGCAGGCTACATGTAATTGCTTCGAATTGTGATTGGCTCATTGCACTGTTTTGGTCTGTTGTCATTGGTTAGAATAATTACTTTGGTTTTGGTTTTGGTTTTACGACACTCAATTGAAAACTGCTCTCAAGGCACTCTAGTCCAGTGTGAGACATCAGTGAACGGAGGAGAGGAAACTGAAGATCCATTTCAATCGCACAAACGGTTAGTAATCTCTTTACTGATCAAGAATGGGTGATACAGGAGAGAAAGAGGGCAGCTTAAATGGGAGCAGACAATGGCTATACCTGCATAATAGCTAAAACTGGCTGAAACACAATAATAATTATCACATAGTTTCTAAGAGTTTCATTTGCAATTATTACTGTACCTTCAACAGGCAGGACTTTGTCTTCAAACCCACAGGCAAGAAGGAATTGAACAGCTCCTCTGATTGGTGCCACTCTCTCCTATGTTGGTAGATAGGAGTGCTCAGAAATTTAACAGTGAATGGTTATTTACAAAAGAAACAGACAATAACATCACAATTTGCCCAATTTTACTATATTATGAAAGAATGCACCCAAATACACATGCGTAACAAGGAAGACTCGCAATTCATCATGACATTAATGAAGAACAACCTTTAATTACTACCTTTGTTTGTATAGTTTAAGTGTAATGATCTCAGACAATGACTCTAACGTCAGGCATTTTCCTACAATTTTTGTTTTGACTTTGCTTCATTTTATTTTCCTTCACTTGAATATCAAAAGTATTACAGTAATTGTTCTTGTAAGAGCATGTAGTACAGCTTACCTGAAAGACTTTATTGCTTTGTTTTATTTTTTGAAATTTCTCCTCATCTGGGTTTTTGCAGATATTATCAAGGTATCTGAAAATGGTAAAAGTAAATGTCAAAAATGTTATATGAATCAGTAATAAAAGATTACACTATACTCCTAGGTCCAGTTGTTCAAAGCATGATTAAGCTAATCCTAGGTTTAGAGTGAACTTTGAGTCCAGTTTAGTTACTGTTCAATAAAAACATTTCCAAACGATTTTCACCCTTATGGGGATTTAACTTAACTTTAAGCATAAAAGTTGATTCACAAAACCTTCTCAATGAGCGAGATGAAAACTTTAGTCAAATTAACTCTTAATCCTGGGTCAGCGTTAATTGGCTTTCGTACCACCCTGGCTGAACAACTCTTTTCAACAATGCTTGGAATAAACACTCACACTTACAGTATGAGTGAAGCTTTTAAGCATGTTTGATTAGCAGTTACTACTTGCTACTGGAAACTAATGAAGTATACTTATGCCTCACCTACAAAGTAGGTCAACGCATGCCTTCACTTTGTCCTTGCCTTTATTGAGAGAGTAGATCATGGAACAGGAGGATGACAAAGATTCTTCATGGTAATGCTGAAATAAAAAAAAATGCTTAAAACACTTGAATCCTGGTGACTCACATTAGTATGATACCTCAATCAGCAGCAGTACATGCACTTTTCATGCAATCTTATTGGCTTAACTAAGGCTGACTGGCATTCACTGGCTGTAAGTGACCTGGACTCCATGCAGACATTTTGCCACAAATTTATCAGAAAACATTTGATGCACTGGATAAAAGTGTTGACACATTTGGGCAAAATAAACGCTTTCCACCAGCATCAATCCATAATTGTAAAAAAACCTCTTTTTTTTTGGCCAATAGCTAAATCCCCCTCTCCCCTTTTCAATGTTGAAATACGTTCCATGGACACTGTCACATGATTACAACAAAAACTACTGGGCTACCAGTAATTGTATCACCCCTATAAAGTGGTATAATAATAATAATAATAATAATAATAATAATAATTATTATTATTATTATTATTATTATTATTATTAAAAGGGGGAGGGGCTCGAAACATGAGAATTGGGGATTGGAAACTAACGCATTTAACGAAAAAGTGTTTTGGGGGGGACTGTCTCAACTACTTTTGTCCATGATTGTGGCTATCAACCTGTTTTGCCCCTCAGTGTCAGAGAATCCACCTGGACACTTTGGCGAAATATGAAAGTACAATAAAGCACTTGGCATTCGAAATTGTCACCAGTGCTTTAGTGGAGGGAGGTGTCAAGTTCCCTCTTCCCTGACCCTTTTTCCTTGCACTTTTGCAACTGCATTTGAAATACTACATGATACAATCCTGCATTTTTTCCTCAAAACTTCCTCCATTTCCTTCCACCTTGGGAATTGCTCCCAAGCTAAACAAAAAAAATTAATCAAAATAAATTAACAAAATGTGTCTCACCTTCTCAAGGCAGTCAGACAGATGTGTATCAATTTCGCTTTGTAAAGCTGAGGCTGGACACAAAGGACAATGGAAATAAACTCCCTCATGAGCCAGTACTGTTGAACAGTCCACTTCAGCTGGCTGTTAAAGTAAAGAAAGCCCATTAAATTAGTGATGTAACATTAAGGTGGCTCACACTGGTTTCTAGCACTTCCCAGCTCTTGAACTTTGATGGATCATCACTTCCAATCTTTATAAGTTGTTACCATATAGTGGTATCAAACAAATGCCCAATCATTGTTATGCAAGTTATGAAAGAAAGGTTACCATAGAAACACTATAACCTGTTAGAACCACCCCCAATTTTAGCTCTAAGCAAAAATAACTAAAAAAAAACAAGCTCAGTGACCCCCATTTTTTTTTTTTGAAAAGTAAACAAGCATGTCAAGATCTAACATTTTGCAAAGTTTTAAAAAAATTAGAAAGAGCAGATTCAGACCCACCTTAAAGTTTTGAATATTTAATGTGACTCTGAATCTGCTCCTACATTTTTTTAACTTTGCATAATGTTGTATTTTATAATGCTAATTATTTCCTGGCAATAAAAAATGGGGGTCACCTAGCTCGAGTTTGAGTTTTGTTGGTTAAGCTAAAATTATGGTTGTTTTTAACAGGGTTGAGTGTTGCTATTACATAACTCGTTCACCGATGATTGGGCATTTTTTTGATACCACTATCATGGTAATACCTTATAAAGTTTGGTAGCCATGATCCATCAAAATAAAAGAGCTGGGAACTGGTGTGAAGTTGACATGAAAGCCAGTCCTGTGGATCACTGGAGTTAAGTGTCTAGCTCAGGTATTTACTAAGTAGCACTGATGAGATACACGTCAATAATAATATATGTACGGTTTCCCCTAGCCTTTTGCCATGTGGTTTGTTAGTTAACCCATTTAGACACCTATGGGAAGTGAGACAAATGTGAGGTTAAGTGTTGCTTATGAAAACACAATGCAAAAGCTAATTGTGTATCTTCTAAAGAACCAGCAACTAATGTGCAGTCTGATTAAAAACACAACTGGAAAATATGATGTGCTAGCCTGACTACATCACCACACCTCTATATACTTAGCAACCACATGACCAAAGAAAAACCACTGGGACTGTCACTGATTTTAAAGTCAAGGGGAGGATATGCAAGAAGTAGCCAGGGATTCCAGCCATTATGATCACAGTCAAAACTAAATTATCACTGTTTTTCTATCAAGCAGCTAGGGATCAAGCTCAAAATAACTGGGAAAATCCCTCATGGCCCCATCCTTAATGGCTGCACTGAAGCACATTCTTTTTCATGAGCTGGTACTGTTGAGTATTATGCATCCACTATGAGCAGAAATAGACTTACCTCAACAGTAGACTGAGGTACATTCGCAAGAGTTCTTCCCTGATAAGCTTGTTCATGTGACATCTCATGTCTCACTGAAATGTTTCAGAAAGAATTTATTACAAATGATATTATTTTCTTTATTTGAACTGAACTCATGTCACTACAGAAACCTTAAATCTTCACTAGTAAAATAGCTTACATGAGGTGGAGCAATATCCTTAGCCTTGTGGAAACCATGGAAAAAGCATAACATACACTGTCATGGGATCAGAGGTTGTGTTGGAAGAAATTTGACAGTGAATTTTAGCTGTTGCTAAACATCTTTGGGGTTGACATCCAAGATCAGTTTAGAATGATATGCAAAAAATATTTTCAACATTTTGAAGCTCACACAGAATGTCATTTCAATCTAGACTATTAAATGTCTTTCCCAAGTACAAAAATTACAATGAAGCAGTTTTGTTACAAGATAACCAAATTTCACAAAATCCACATCAGGGCTAACATGACTTGCCTGTTAATTTTTGCAACCCATTTTATCAAAATTATTAATTTGCACCTTCTGACCATACACTGAATATTGCAAATGCTAAGAATTTTACTAATTACCTTCTCTCTTCAGCTGGTCCAGATTCAGAGTGTTTCCAGCATCTGAACTCTGTGATGACCCCAGTGTTGCAACACTATGTTTCCATGTCGCTGTTGCAGATTTTGGACGCTTCACTGCGTTTTGTTCATGACTTGAGAACCTCTCCAAAGCAGCCTAATAAGATGTGATTAATAACAAAATTTGGCTTTTAGGCTTTTAATGAAAGTGTCACATTTTACAGCTGGAAATCTTTACAACAGAAGAGAAATTAAAACTGTTTCCTGGAAATTCAAAATAAAAACTTGTTTTCTTTGTAAGTTAAACTTGCACACTTTTGCTTCGATATTGCTAGATGTTTTTGCCCCATAATTTGCACCAACAATGTTGCCTGGTTGGTTCAGTTGGTAGAGCACTGGCCTGCTTAAGCCGCGGCTACACGAGCGATTTTTTGCTTGCGATGGTGATGCGATTTTTTTTTAATTGTCGCGTCACCAGCGCGCAGTGAAAATCACCCGTGTAGCCACCCTCGCACAGGTGATGCGACAGCTCAAAAAATCGCAGAAAAAGAATCGCGAAAAATTAAACTCATTCAATTTCTCGCGATTTTTTTCTTGCGACGTTCAAGGGTGGCTACACTTGCGATTTTCATCGCGCGCTGGTGACACGACAAAATTGAAAAAATTGCATCACCATCGCAAGCAAAAAATCGCTCGTGTAGCCGCGGCTTTAGCAACAGGTCATGGGTTCAAACCCTGGACCAGAGCACAAACCAGGGTCTTAAAATAGCTGTTAAGATCATGCTGGCTGTGTGATCAACAGCTGCCACAGTCCAGATGATCACGTCATTGGCCAGTGACGTTAAGAAACTAATCCCCTTTATTCATTCAGTGATGTTAAGTCGTTGGCCTTCATTGTCTTCTTCACCTTCACATATAAAAAAACTTGAAGGGGACGTAAGAGAACCCACACAAAAAGAGTAGTGAACATAGTTCCCAGTGCTGTGGTCTGTCTTGCTACATATCCCACATGCATATTCCGCATTATACACTTAATGTATGGTCCCGAGGGAAACAGTTAGTTTTGTTTTCCCAAGAGTCCTGATGTTTCCCGAGATGAAGTCGAGGGAAACATCAGGACTCGAGGGAAAACAAAACTAACTAGTTTCCCAAGGGATCATACATTAAGTGCTTTGTTATATACCGAGACTTTCCCTTCAACAATCACAGCAAAATGAACTGACAAACAAGCAAACAAAGACGGCATTGCAAGAACACGTCTTTATTCACAAGTCTGCTGAATGAATAATTTACAAACGTTTAAAAGTACCTGAAAAAGTAGCACATGCCTTTCATGTATTTTTCGAATCTTTTCCTGCTATTAGATGCTGAATTTCTTCAGCTGATACTGGAGAAAAACGTTTCCTTTTAGTCTCGGGTTCCATAACGTTTGTATTATCGTTTGGTTTAAACTGAAAACAGGTCCGCCCTCATCAATCAAGCTGACGTGAGCACGTGCTGAAGATCATGCCACTTTTTAGTCATGCGCTAATCACGTGCTGTTGTATCCGGCAAGCGGGTAACAATTGCGGAATTGTATCCCAGTCAGGATACATTTGAATTTGGTCAGGGGCACGTGACCAAGAACCAACCAATCGCAGTGCTCGTTTTGTTGAGTGAAAGTCTAGGTATATAACAAATAACACATATTCTGACAGAGATATTAGCATGCATTTGCAGACTGCTCTAAAATCCGAATTCAGTGTATGACAATGATTGATGATGATGATGATGACCTACCTAGTTTACGGAAAACATTTCCGAAATCTGGTTGTCAGTTATACTCTTTAATAGCAGAATTATTATCATGCATGTTCTAGTTGAGGACAATTTTTTGGCAAGAGGTAATACTAATACTACTACTAATAATAATCAACTTCTTTTAAAGAGGGTATACACATAACAGCTTACGCTGATAAACCAGTGGCCCTCAGAAACTAAGTTACAAGTCTGAAATTGAAAATTAGGACAAGCCTAACAAAAGTAACTTTTATCTTTTATAGCACAAGTATCACTGGCAAATTTTCAAATGTGTTTATAAAGTATATTACAATTGAAATGTAGACTGTGAAGATAATGTGGTTGCCATTTAAGCCTGTGAACAAAATGGCCATCACGTCTCTTCCATGAAGCAAATTGTTCATGACCATTTTTTGCTCATGTTTCAGAACATTTGATAAGGCTCCATCTAATGCTTCCTCTGTCATTTTGCTTTCCACAGTCCCTTGGAGCTCTCCCTTGGGAGATTAACAGAACATTTGATTACCATGTAGAATGTGATCCAATAAAAACGGTCCATATGCTGGTGTGTGGACTAGTCAAAAAGGCCCTGAATCTGGGCAGGCAGTTTCTCATTGCCCTCTGCCCTATTCTCCTCCCCAACAAAAACTGCCAGCTACACAAGCTACCCACATGGTACGGCAGGATCTCACTCTACAAAATCATAAAAGATTTTCAACTTTATCAATAATGATTGACACACCTGTCCTGCTCTTTGTGCATCTGAGCTAGGCACAGCTCTAGCAGCTGGTGTTTGTGAAGTGGAACTTTGTTGTGATGATGTGCTACCATCTCCTTGTAAAGTATGACCCCCACCAGCCTTCTTGAACTTGTAATCCAATTTGGCTTTTTCAAAAAACTTCTTCATTTTTTTAACTCACAGGAGGAACTGTTCTAAATCTCATTGTCAATGATCTTGTAATGTCAAGTGTTAAAAGAAAAATTTGTTCACCAATGAAACTAGAAAAGAAAATACAAACCATGTTTGAATTATCTTGAAAATTAATCAAACATATTCAAAGTTAATCTCAGTGACATACATAGGTGGGGGGCTATTACTTCATTTGTAATTATTAATAAATATGCACATACATAAATTTCCTTGGTACAAGAGAGCACCCTTTTGCTCATTGTTTTCATTGCTTTTTAAGAGGTTGAAAAGCTGTCAGGAGTCTTATCCGTCTTTTGCAGTTCCTACCATAATCCTGGAAATACAGTAACCTTAGCTCAGTAACAATGGCAGCAGACAAGCCTCTGATGCCTTTGAATAATGGCTAAAGTGAAGGAAAACACCGACAGTAAACATGGGTAATGAAGAAAGAAAATGTGGGGAACACCACAGGCAAACAACTCTATGAGTGTGTTGACATGTAAAAACTACGGAAATACAAAGAAATGTATGGTGGTTACGAATAAGACACTGGATAATATAATTTTGAATGCATCTTGGTCTGAAAATCTCAATAAAGTGAAATCAAATGTTAATACCCTGAGGAGTAGTGTTTTTTTACCTCCCCGAGCCGTTTAAAATGCTCTTTTAATGAATCACTCTTGACTGTTGGGTTTTATGACAGAAGAAAGCCACAAGGCATGCAAGAAACCACCGAAAAGCCCCGACCTCTTCCATACCCCTTAGTCATTATGACAGATAGTAACATAAAAGACTTCTTACAGGAGAAAATTAAACCTCTCAAAATAACTATAAAAACTCAAAACGAAGCTGGTCGTGGCTTAAAGCCAGCTAAAACGCCACAATACGTACAACAAGGAAATAAATTCTGGCCTTTTAGTTTTGTGGAGAACTGGTCAACTGGAGTAAGCTTAAATGTACCTTTAAAGATCGATGGAGGAAACGTGAGTAGTACATGCAGACTGTGGATCATTTGTCAGTTATGATTTTCGCCGCCATCATACAGGATTAAAATATAACTTACTTAAAGGAGCACTGTCACCAAGATTTTTGCTGTTTTTGGTTCAATTCTGCCAAAATTACTGCCTTTTACCTGTTATCGTGCAAAAAATGCTCCTACAGAATCAACAAGATGAATTACAATGAAATTTTAGCAGGAAGAACTAACCATAATAATTTTGTTGGTGATTTTTCAATGCATAGCTTGAAATTTTGAAAAAACTGGCAAGTTTTTTCAAATTTCAATCCATTTCCATCCTTGTCATCTTACATGGAATACAGATGTTTATGGTGTCAATGCAGTACTACAGTCTTTGGCAACAAAACTAGACCATTATTTTAAGGTTTCCACTGATGCATTGGCAGTTTTAAGCTTTTCAAAGTGATGGTACAATAGCGTGACACTGCCCCTTTAAGGCTTAAATTAAATCAAGGATACATATGATATGTAAGCTTAACGCGCGCTTACATTATTTCTCAGAATAGTACTGGAAATTGGATTTTAATGCATAATTATACATTAGGTCATTGTTCGGTTCGGAAAAATACCCCTATAAAAATAATAATCGCATTTCTCAAGACGACTTCTCAATTTAAGATCAATTTTAGCAAAAAATAAAATAAATATAAGCATCTGTCACCTTTACATTGGGAGCCCATTCTCGCCTTTCGAAGCCTTTGCCCGTATATTTGAGCGGGCTCATGCAAACTTGACAGCGGTGGAACAAATAAGCATGAGCAGTAGCAGTTGGTATACCAGGCCTCCGCAATTTTCTTGAAGCAAAATGGCGGCAGAGATGGAGTCAGACACCTTGTTGGGGCAAGCAGACAGTGTGTGGAAAATGCTTGATGATCTGGCCGAGTCAGATCCTGAGGGATACAAGAGATTTATCGACAAGACCTTGAAGGAAGGCTCCACCATGTTTAAAGCACCCGAACCTTGTTTTTGCATCAGCACTGTTTTGGTAAGTGAAAGTCCCAGTTTTGAAAGTGAAACAAATTCCTCTTTGACAAGTTGCTTTTGTCTTTTTTTCATACTAAAAAAATAGTTTGAATGATGTGATAAATCCCACGTGCTCCAGCTCCTTCGAGAAACAGTTTTTGTAGCAAGCGCTAACAGTTTCCAGGTTTCCAAGGAGTAGGTTAGATGCAGGCGCGGATCCAGGATTTTGAAATGGGGGGTGAATTTTTGTAATAATGTAATAGAACCAAAGCCTGGTTGAGGTGTTTGAGGGATAAGAATAAAAAAAAGAAAGAAGGGGGGCTCAGAAAAAGGGGGGTGAAAATTCACCCATTTCACCTTATTGTACACTTACAATATGCATGTGACTTTAATTTTTTGAAATGTTGTGGCTTTCATACTCGAGAAAATGAGGGATTTGGTAGCTGGCTTGTAAGTGTACAGTAACATTTTATAACTTCTATATTCTGGTGATGTTGTCGTTTAAAAAATCGACAAAATAATTAATTTCTTGCATTAAATAGTTTAATACCCACCAGCAAAATCATGCTTATCAAATTTTTCCCATGTTGTCTATCCTGGTCTTACACACCTCCGGGTATCATAATGATAGTTTCTGTCAGATATGCTTGTTTTCAAACCTGGCCTCAGAAAGTTGTACTGGATTTGAACCCATTGCTTTGTTCAGGTGAAATGACCCTGTTGTTATATAGGGGAGTAACACCCCTCCAGCACCCGCAGGGTTTGACCAAATTATTGAAAGAATACAACTGTGTTTTGTTGATGTCAGACTGATGTTTTTTTTAAATTTGTTTGTAACTTTTATATGCAGGGCTTCTATGAAAACCACTGTTGTGAGAGAATACTCTGTGTAAATATTGTTAAAAGTAAATGTTGTTATAAATGAAATATTGAAATAAATAAATAAACAAATTTTCAGCTTCCTTCAGTGATTACACATGAGCTGTTTGTGAACATCTGTAGTTGGGAACAAATGCTTGCTCCTAAATCAGAAAACGAGCCAATTCCTGTCATGGCTGGAGAACTTCAGGAGAAGACAGAGGGGAAAACGACATATTCAGTGGTTGACATCATTGTTAATCCAGTTGTCACAAAGGGAGTGGCAAACAGCAAAGATCGCAAGAACCTTCTGGTTCATGTTGCCCTGGATTACTTAGAGAACACCAAGAGGATGCAAGTCTCGAGGAAATACAAAAACTCAAAAAAACCATTTAAAGGTGACCCGAAGACACTGAGGCAATACCTAAGACATGGAAGGGAACATGGTATCACTCCTGTTAACCCAGAGAAACAAATGTCAGGAGTTTCTGAGAGTCCAGACTCACTCCTCAAACAACTCTCATCAATAGCAGTGTCTGAGAGCCAGCCTGAAGGCACTTCTGGAATCAACTTGTTTGAGAAGTCAGTTAGTACACCAAAGAAAGGCTTGATCGAGGAAGTGTCATCTACAAATTTCACAGCACTGCCCATAACACCGAAATATGATGTTTCAGTGAAAGATGCAGAGAATTCTAAGCCCAGAAGAGTGATTGTAAAGGTGGACTTGCCAAATGTGACATCTTCTTCTCAATGCCAGCTGGATGCATGTGAGGTAATGCTAAAACCATATATGTAACATTACTTTAAAGAGGCTGTGTCATGGTGATTGGTATGAACTTCACAAGCTACACTTGTACAGGGGATGTTTGTGCTGATGGAACTCAAAATAGTACTCCAGTTTTGTTTAAATAGGTTATTAATATGACTCCTCTGATTACACATTGGTCTTCTTTAAAAAATTAAAATAACTTTTGGTTTTTCTGTTGGAGATCCAAGACAAATTATTTGTGTTAGAATGTTCTTAGTTTTGAATTAACCTGGATTTTGCTCCAAAAAATAACCGTGACATAGCCCCTTTAACCACGTGACATTTCCTTTAAAAACTTATCACATGCTAGACTTCCTTTCCTCGTGAACCTCCTTAAAGAAAGGCAGCTTGAGAATTGTAGACTTATGTACTTTCCTGTGATTTGTTCCAACACATTTAGTATGAAAAATAATGCGCTTTGTCTTTGTGCTGAATAGACCATTTTACAGTTCTTTGCTCAGTACCCTGGCCTTTGATTGAATGTGAGGCTCAGGGTGACCTTGTTTTGATACAAACCTACCTGCTTTTCTTATGGAAATTATGCTGATTAAACACTAGTTAGCATAAGAAAAACATTTACAACTGTAAAGTGGTCTATTGGGGCTGGGACTAGTGTCGTGAGTGATGTTTTAAAAGTCAGCAAATTGCACTCGCCTTTTGAAAATTTTCAATACACTCTAGGCGTCCATTTGTTTCCTCATGCGTTTCCGTTAATCCCATGATGAAAGAACTTGTACTCGGAACGGAACAAGGCTTCTACATTCGACTATTTTATTCTAACACACTGTACACGCTACTGAACTCAAAATTCAACCCCAAATCTCACATACACTTGAACATATACAAGGGCGTGCCTTGAGTAAATTATTCTGGAAATGTTCACGAGTTCTTCACGCCTGATATAACAATCTAAGCTAATTAACTAGCACGACGTAATGTAATATTACAACATCCCCCTTTCTTAAAAAGACTAAGGCATCCATGCAAGGAAAAAAAGTTGGCACGCGATTTAGTGTCCGTGAACCGAAAACTTGTTACAAAAATACGACATGCTCGTCCAGAAACGTTGCTACAATTACAGTTAAGGAAATAATAAGCGAACGGGTGATACACGCAATAAGCCTATTCTTGAACACTTTTCTTAAATTGAGTAAAGCCTTAAATTACTCTAGTGTCTCTACATTTCTTCAATCAGCCTCGAAGGTGGTCTAATGTTACGACGCGGTCGAGACATAGTCATGCCGACCGGAACTTGATCTGGAACGCACTGCTTCGGCAATGGCGTTAGGGACGGCTGGTCGAGGAAATCAGCTGGCGCTGAACTGGGATGCTTCACTGTTCCAGGTCTGGGCAACCCTAGCTCTAGCTCAGGAATGTCTGGTACCTGATTCAACTCTTGTGGTTGACTGTGGAACGCCCGACGAATATGGCGACGATTTCTGAAATACCTGGCACCGGATTGGGTCTGTACCTCATATCGCCTGGGTGAACTGTCAGCTGGCTGGCGGATCACCGTGGCTTAATGCCAGATTAGGTTCTTTCTGCTGGGCTGGTTTGTGTTTCTAGCAAACGTCACATGCTTTCACTGCATTTCTCACATCATCTGAGATTCCGGGCCAAAACACTGTCTCACGTGCCCTCAACAGGGTTTTCTCTTCTCCCAGGTGACCTGCATGGAGATCCTTCAGATGTTCTGCTCTCTGCGAGGTTGGAATCACAAGTCGATGAGCCTTGAAAATCAGACCATCTTCAATTGCAAGCTCTTCGCGGTAATTCCAGTAATGTTGCACTCGTTCTGGAAGTTGTTGCTTCTGAAGCGGCCAACCATGGAAAATGTAGTGGCGTAACTGGCTCAGTGCCGAATCTGCAGTGGTGGCAATTCTGGTCCTGTCAAGTCGGTTGTCTGTTGCCGGGACGGCTGAAGTAATTTGATGCACAGGAATCACATCCATCTGCTGTGTGTCCATAGGCTTTGGGCTGAGTGGGTCAACTCGACTGAGGGCGTCTGCAATTGAGTTATCCTTTCCACTAATGTACTCCAGCTGGATTTCGTATCTTGCCAGTCTCAGCAGTAATCTTTGAAGCCTTGGGCTGGCAGTGGCGATGCGTTTCTTCCAAATCGTTTCCAGAGGTTTGTGATCTGTCTGAACTCGAACTGGCTCACCATAAACATAGTTATGAAGCCTTTCCACGGCGAACACTACTCCTAGTAACTCTCTTTCGATGTTGGAATAGCGTTCCTCAGCTGGAGTGAGAGTTCTGGAACGTAGATCACTGGTCTTCCTTCTTGCAGCAATACTGCACCCAAACCTTTCACGGAGGCGTCCGTTTGAATGACATGCTCAGCCTTCGGGTTGAAATATGCGAGTACTGGGGTTCTGGTGAGGTCCTCTTTGATGACATCAAAAGCCTCCTGGTGGCTGAAGTCCAAACTCCATTCCATATCTTCTCGAAGTAGAGGTTTGAGTGATTCGAAGAGCCTCGTCAACCGGGCTGAATAGCGCTTCAAATAATTGACCATGCCCTGGAAACTCTGAAGACCTTTCTTGTCTTTTGGCGCTTGCATCTGCTTTACGGCTTCCACCTTCCTGTCGTCAATCTTCATGCCTGCTGGTGTTAAAGTCTGCCCGAAGAATTCGCACTCCGTTGTCTTAAACTGCAGTTTCTTCGGGTTGAACCAAATTCCGTTCATCCTTGCCGCTTCAAGCAGCCTGAGTAGGTTAACATCATGATCCTTGGAATTTACACCTCTCGTTAGGATGTCATCCACGCATCCGGTGATTCCTTTCATGTCTTTGAGAACTGCATTCAGTCTCTCTTGGAGCACATCTGCGCTGACTTTTAGACCAAACGGGAGTCTGAGCCATTTGTAGTTTCACCACGGCGTGTTGAAAGTTGTCAAGATGAGCTCTCAGAGTCTAACTCCACCATCCAGTATCCTGACTTGGCATCAACGAGCGTGAAGTATTTTGAGCCATGGAGTTCGACTCCAACCTCATCAATTGTCTTCGTGTAATACTGGTTCCTTTTTATGCTCGTATTAAGGTCCTTTGGATCTAGGCAAAGTCGAATCGATCCATCTGGCTTCGAGACAGGAACAATGCTGTTGATCCAGACTGTGTGTCCCTCAACTGGCTCGATGATTCCTAAACTGCACAGCCTTTCCGGCTCGTCTTTGTAAGCTGCCTTTTTCGTTTCGGGTACTGCCCGAGGTGGGTGTTGTACAGGTTGAACGTCTGGCTTAAGCTGAATGTGGTACTTGCCCCCTGGTAGCTTTCCTATGCCTTAGAATACATCTTTAAATTCAGATAACACATATTCCTTTGTGATAGGCAAACAGTGTCTCTTTCCATTCGAAATGACAGAATCGTCCAATTCTTCACATGTGGGTACGTTGACCTCGGTGGAGTCTGATCGTAGGGCGTTGACACTTGTATGGATTTGTGGAGTACCGGTTAAAGAAGGTGGAGTCACATCTGGAAAGGCAATGTAGCCGACTTGCTGGGCTGTTTCTCTGCCTAGGATAAGGTACCCTCGAGTGTCTGTCACTTGGCACGTCGCCATCTGTGGCTCCTGACTGTTACCAGTATGAATAGCAATTGTGCACGCTCCAAGGTTTGCTACGGGAGATTCACCATATCCGAAGATTTGAACGGAAGTTGGCATAAGCTCCTTATCACCAAACAATAACTTGTGCAAATATAAGGTTATCACATTGCAACCTGCACCTGAGTCGATCTCACATTCAATCTGATGAATAATTCCACCATTTGCTGCACTCAACCAAAGTGGCTTGATGTGCTTGTTAGAAGTGTCATTGATGCTTTTGACGTGGAAAGACTGAATATGATGAAGCATTGCTGGGAGACTTGATTGTGGCTCTACAGGTTCTACTGGTTCTGCATAGTAGCCTGGCGTTGGGATGTGGGCTAGAAGCTGACTAGCACTGGTCCCTGGCTTCGCCTGCAGGCCATATATTTGAGCCTGTTTGTGTTCCGCGGGTCTGCTTGGTTTAGCCATTCTGCTCCTACAACACTTCTGGTAGTGGCCCTTTCTTCCACATCTATGACACGTAACATCCTTGGGGAGACTTGGGGTGAACAGGCATTGCTCCACAGCAAAAACAGCTTTGCGTCTTAGTTCCTTCCCGTTCTTTAGCTTTCGGAGTCTTGCCTTTGCTTGGCCCCTCTGCCGATTTCCCGCCTTTGCGATGCTTCGCTTGGACTCTGTGTACTTGCGTTGAACCTTGCTGGATGGCTGTAATTGCCGCCGTTGCCGTACTGAGAGTCTGCATAATCGATCTTTGACAATCACTGTTGTAAATGAGAGTGGCAATCTGGATAACTCGTTCCGCCGTGAGCGAGTCCTGGTCTTCCTCTAAGCACTTTTGATAAACTTTCGGATTCTTTAGACCAAGGAGAATAGCGTTACTGAGAGCCATGTCTTTCGCTTCCTCTGGCCATCGACATGCATCAGTGATTTGCCTGCACTTTTCGATGTACTCTGGTAACTCCATATCGAGATAGATAGATAGATAGCTTTAATTCAAATCACATGGCAACCCTCGAAGGCTGAATTGCATGAATTTACAAATACATTTGATACAAGATTTAAAATATGAACAAGTACAAAAAATATGAAAAAGTACAGTACAAAATTGTACTTTAGAATTCTACTTTATAAAGTTATACTTAAAATGAGATTATACTTTATACAAAAACAAAAACTACTAATGCTTGCACATAGATGGCAGAAATGTGCTAGAAAAACGCTTGGTCCGCATGACTGGATTTGCAAAGTGGCGTTGTCTCCTGAGGTTATAATGACAATAGTTCTTGGGAGGGAGAAAACGATGCAACTTATGATCTGGATTAGATATAATAGAATCAAACAATTTTTTACATTGATCTATGCGCCTGTCCTCTAAAGGTGCCATATTGAACATTGACATGCTGTCATTGTAGGAAAGGCCTGGCGAAATGATTGATAGTGCACGTTTTTGAATGCGTTCAATATCTTTACTTAAATAGTCAGGCAATGCGTGATGATACAGGGGGGCACAATATTCTAGGACAGGTCTTATACAAGTGTGAGCACTTTGCACTGAGTAGCTGCGACCAATTTGCTCCCTCTGGGTTTGCATTGCTTCTCCCATTTCTTGCGATCGTCTGCCGAAAGCGTTGCCTTGTCTAAATTGTTCTGCCCACGTTCGCCCGACCACTGATAAATACACAAATAAACGAACTCCGGATCTGCCTTGGTCATTACAAGACCCCTGCAAAAAACCGAAACCTTCTTTTTCCACTCTAGGAAACGTTGATGAAGTTTTCCGTTATTTGTCCAGTCCAGAACCGGTCCTTTCGCAAGAACTTCCATTGTGAATGCGGTCTGTGAACGTAACGAAAATTCGCTCGAACGCTGTGATTGTCGATTATCGATGCCTCGACTCGGCTTCTAGCTCGAAGATTGGATTTTTACACCTGACACCATGTTTCCTCATACGTTTCCATTAATTCCATGAAGAAAGAACTTGTACTCGGAACGGGACAAGGCTTCTACATTCGACTATTTTATTCTAACACACTGTACACGCTACTGAACTCAAAATTCAACCCCAAATCTCACATACACTTGAATATATATAAGGCCGTGCCTTGAATAAATTATTCAGGAAATGTTCGCGAGTTCTTCACGCCTGATATAACAATCTAAGCTAATTAACTAGCACGACGTAATGTAATATTAAAACACCATTGATTCCATATGATGACATATTTAGTGACCTTGAATCCGGCGCTGTTGTGGCACTCCAAAACAAGTGCGCACACACTCTCGTGCCCAAACTCCCATCAGATTACAGAAAGACAATGGTGACCAAATTCATTGAAAGCTAGTAACTTGTACTTTTATTTTGCCAATAGCAAAGAGAAACAGCGACTTGAATGCAAGAGAAGCAAGAATCTGAGCTGGACTTCTGTAGACCTGTGCATGTGTACACGCTGCAATGCAAGCTAAAAAGACTGACGTGTAAAATTTGAAAAAAGTGACGTGTGCGACACCTAGCGGTTGAGTGCGCGCGCAAGAGTAAATTCTTCATAAAAGAAGCCATGGCAACGAAATCCAAACAAAATTTCAACCAACTTCCAACAAAACTGTGCACAGGATATTTTAGGTAGAAATGTTTCAGATTTTAACGAGAGGAAAACAAAAGTAGTTGCTAACGTTGCCGAACAAAAGTAAACATTCCTTTTGCACGCCTGTGAAACTATCAATAAATCTCTGTTCGAGTGTTACTCGGTGCCAGGTTTTGCTACGTAAGAAGTGAAAAAAATACACGATGATTCGTAGTTTAAAAAACAACTCCTACCTTCCTTTTCTTTCCAGAGAAGCAGCAATGTCGAAGAATGTGAGGAATGAACGGGCGAATAGCAGACACGGTTTCATCACGGAGCGTCCCGAACGATTTGTACTCCTCACGTATCGCCGCGTTCGCGACGCAGATTCGTGAAGTGAAGCAGTTAACGTCATAAAGGCAAATTCGAACGTCAACGCAATATGCGCGCTCAATCGGTCAAACATGTTTTTCTCCTAGTACAGTAGGAAAATGAAAAAAAAAAGTTAAACGCTATGAATTTAGGGTTAAAAAGAAATAACTCCAACGTTTCGGCAAAGCTGCCTTTATCAGAGATAATGTCTACGTATTACGTCTCCCTTTTTCTCTCCTTAACAAGCATTTTAGAAAATGAAGCAACTTGAAGAAACTTTGTTTCTTCTTAAAAAAAAACCTGTTAGGTAGTTTGCAGCAATGCTGGTAGTAGAGCTATATAAAGCCTGGGTATCAGCATGGCTGTGGCTGGGCCTATGAAACTGTGCTCTTTTTGAGGAGGCTCAAGAGAGGGGAAAATGTTGACGTGAATGTCAGTGCCTTCAGATTGTGAAAATCAAAATTTTACAAAACTTCACTCTTTTTCTTGTTTTTGTATTTTTCAAGAAACAAGACGCTCTATGAGCCTTAACTCGGGATGCTTTTGAGCTGCAGAAGCCGTACGCACGCTTTCTGATTCTCGAAACTATCCGGCTAGTGGTTTGCTTTTGGGTTCACATAGGCCTTTTTGTTCACGTACGAGCAAAGCTCGTTAAACTGTTTTGAGAGTTGCGATCCATATTCGTTGTCAGCTGTTGTTGTTTACTTCTAAATTAAGTGGCAACATCTGGAGTTTTTTCTCTCTGCGAAGCTTGAAAACATTCGCATGGACACTTCTCTCTTAACATATTGGATATTCAAAACTCGAAAACACAAGGCGAATCGTTTCCGTGTACATGT
>JAEMWC010000011.1:2145000-2147500 GCA_016490735.1 Pachyseris speciosa | reverse complement strand
AGTTTATTTCCTACCAAGCCTGGGAGAGCTACTTACGTAGAATGTCTCAAGACGGAGTATGGGGGGACTGGATTACCCTGTGGGGCCTTGTAAACATGCTCAACATCGACATAGTCTCAAGTTTAGGAGAGGGTGACCTGCGAGTAATAAGCCCAGGTGATACATCTGACACCGACCACAGCCTCAACCGGACGGCACTTCTAGGCCACGAGGCCGAGGAACATTACCACAGCCTGGACAACGTTACCACTCCTTCGACTGAGAAAGGCGAGGATCTTATCGAGTTCATGAAGAACAACTACGGCGAAGGAAAAGTATCCGAGGAAATTTGTCCGAAGTGCAGTAAGAAGTTTAAGTGCCTTTCTGCGGGAATTTATGAAGATGACAGTGGTATGATGCAGTATTTTGCCGACGACTGTTATGCTTGTGACGTGTGTTCCAAAGAGGAAGAATGGTATTCGTACTAAACACTGCGTACTAAATGAAACATTTTCAACGGTGCGTGCTTTCATCTTAGATGCCATTATTTGACTGTATTTTGTAATTTGGTAAGAAAAAATAACGTTTAGCTGATTCGTCGGTTCTGGCCATGCTCTGCAATTAATGTTTCTGTTACAAATTTTACTTTTTCACAACGCTGTTAGCCATAATGTTTTTAGCGATTTGTTTTACTCTAATTTATCTTAGCAAGATATTTTCCTTCATCTACGTCATCATTCAATGTTTTTAAGTATTAAAAGTGCCATATGACTCATGACGATGACGCCGGATTGCTTGTAATGTTACCAAGACAATGTTTTGTTGAAAAAGCTAGCTGTTGAAAACGTTAATATTCATATCTGTTTCTATTGTTTGCTGTCATGTGATCAGTTCTATTTAGAAGTTATACATACCTATTAAGAATTAAAGTCATTCCTTTTATGTGGTTGTGTATTGCAGTCTTTCTTTCATAATAACGCTAATTAGCTTAAGTTACAATTTTTTTCTATAAATTATATCTGTTACGGAATAAAGCATTTTTCTATTTTTAGTTTACTTTATTCTCTTCTAGTTGTTTAATATCAGCTTCACTACATACACCAAAATAGCTTCAGTTTCCCCTATTATTGAGCAATCCACAGTCCCATGTTTAATCGCCATTCCTTAATTCCTTAGGGATCATTTCGGGGTCGATAAGAAAAAAATGGGGATCATTTCAGGGTCGGGATCAGTTCGGGGTCGATTTGGGGATCATTGGGGATCATTTCGGAGTCGGGGTCATTTCGAGGGCTGTACAGGAAGGCTGTAATGGAAGGTATCACATTACGAAAACAACTTTTTGCAAATCTGTAATTTTTCTGTCACAGCATTCGAATTCGACTTGTGATATCGATTAGCCGATAAGCACTACACTTCCGAGGCTTCCAACTATTTCTTAACACTCGGCAAACCTTTTCATGGGGACAGACTGTGCTGTATTAATTAAAATATCTAGCTTCACAACTCAAACACGATGAATTTGCATAACTTCAAAACAACCGTCGCATGATGTTAGCCTTTCGACCTTTGGACTATGGTTTTTGCTTTAACCAATGAACACACCGCCTCGTGCCTGCTATTTTGCATTTGCCAATCCAAACACCGGGGTGCACACGAAAAAAAAAAACTGAAATCTGACACATTTTATAACTCCGTATACTTACAGTATCCCGAGTAATAAATAGCATATAATTATTCCGCAAGTTTCAGAGGGCTGAGCCACAGGGTGCAGAGGAGTTCTGTTCGATCGTACACGACAAAGTCTCACCTCGTTAATTCCAAAATATGTTTACTTTGTACGATAAAGATTGTCGAAATGAAATCCTTCCGATTTGTGAATGTTTTCTGCTTCCATATCCTTCTATATCCCCCGATCTTGTCTCTCTCGTATGGCTTTCCGCCATGTTTACTTGCATATACCGCGTCGAACTGACGCTGGCCGCGGGCGCATATGGTCTTTGCCCGAAGGGCAACGAATAAGCTTCGGAAATCGGAAAGCGAAGCTTTCCGAACGAGGCACGAAGTGCCGAGTAAAAGAAGAGTAAAGCTTTCCTCTTCTTGTACTGTAAGCCAACCTTTTGTAACCGTGCGCGCCCACAGTACTTTGGTCCGCGGTACATGCAAATAAACATTGCTGAAACCGTACCAGAAAGAGACAAGATCGGGGGATATAGAAGGATATGGAAGCAGAAAACATTCACAAATCAGAAGGATTTCATTTCGACAATCTTTATCGTACAAAGTAAACATATTTTGGAATTAACAAGGTGAGACTTTGTCGTGTACGATCGAACAGAACTCCTCTGCACCCTGTGGCTGAGCGAGCATTTCTGTTACGCGTCGTTTCTTATATCATGTCGGCTTTTATCATAGCGCGGCATGGCTTGTTAGTTTGCTCAGACTGTCAAACATGGACAACTAATATCGCTTGAAAATGCCGGTTTGACCATCCATGACTGAGGTTTGGTTAATCTTCATTAAT
>JAEMWC010000011.1:2122500-2140000 GCA_016490735.1 Pachyseris speciosa | reverse complement strand
TGGTTTCAGACGCCACTTAATTAGACCAACCGACTCAAAACATTACAATCGCCACCAAGGTAAACGGATGAAAGGTGAGATGAGTTTTCAAAGGTACCCAATACTGTACAAACTCAAGTTAAAATCAGCATTTCCTAAATTGCTCAATATTTTATAATTGCGGGCAACTCAAAAGAGGCAACAACATTCATTACATTATTACCATAAACAATTTTACTATATATAAATTGTGAAAATATGGTTTAGCCTACTATCTTTCATTTTCTATGATCAGCTACAAGGGAAACCTTTCAAATTTACACTACCTTTGTAATTGATAAAACTGAAAATGTCCTAAATATTACAAATTTTATAACAAATCCATTTAAATTAACATTGAAGTTAAGACTTCTATTTGTATATTTTCTGTATAATTACAAATCTGAAGGCCTACAATGCCTTTCCCCTAACACGTCTATTTATTCTCATTTGTTCCTGCACAGACCTCCTTCATGTGGGAGACGTTATTTTCTGTTATTTTCAGTGGTACCCATTGATAAAAAAAAAAGAAAAGAAAAAGATCATACTATTCTCTTCTTAAACAAACATGACTTTTTAACATGGTTCGCTAATTTTAAAAAAAATCAACGTGGATGAAAGTTTTAGTATAGAAATACAGGGAAAACTCTTTAAAACAGCAAACAACTACGGTTCGTAGATGAGTGTGACCATACATTACATGCACGTAGCAAAAATAAAAGACGGGTAAAACACATAAATAAACATGACCTTCAAGTGCTTGATAAAGCTGTAAATACTCCATTACATGTAAAACTTTGCTAGCATAACCAAACAAAAGAAATTCTAATCTTGCAATACCTGTTCAAATTAACAGACAAATGAAACAGATGCGTTTGAAATTCATTTAAAGAACGCTGGCATAGCATTAAAGGAGCACTGTCACCGGGATTTTTGCTGTTTTTGGTTCAACTCTGCCAAAATTACTGCCTTTTACCTGTTATTGTGCAAAAAATGCTCCTACAGAATCAGCAAGATTAATTCCAATGAAATTTTAGTAGGAAGAGCTAACCACAATAATTTTTATGGTGATTTTTCAATGCATAGCTTGAAATTTTGAAAAAACTGGCAAGTTTTTTCAAATTTCAATCCATTTCCATCCTCGTCATCTTACATGGAATACAGAAGTTTATGGTGTCAATGCAGTACTACAGTCTTTGGCAACAAAACTAGACCATTATTTTAAGGTTTCCACTGATGCAATGGCAGTTTTAAGCTTTTCAAACTGATGGTACAATAGCGTGACACTGCCCCTTTAAACGCCTTTTCTGTTTTCACCTGCTGTCCTAGCTGAGCCCTGTTCCCATGGTAGTTCTAATTCAGTTACGTAACTAATCGCCCCCCAAAACTTGTGACGACCTACCACAGTTGCAACACTTCAATAGCGGGCACCTATTCTATAGAATACCCTGAATTTGCTTCAGTCTTCTTAGAATTTCAGAGAAACGCGGTCTATCTTCTGCATTAAAGTTCCAACAATCTTTCATTACTTGATAAACTGCTGGCGGAGTTTCTGCTGGGGGAGGCATACGGTAACCGCCCTCCACCTTCTCACGAGTTTCCTGTACACAAAAAAAAACAATAAATTTGATGATTAACGGAATGAAAAGTGACTGACTATACGCATATTCTGTGAATTGAGCAGATCCTTCACACAAGGGCGTCTACGTGAAACAGAAACATGAAATATCCGACAGAACAACAGCCCCTCCCAATCAAAACAAACGCACATACAAGAGTAGGTAGCATTCATGGTTTGGAAGTGCTATAACAAAGACCGCTGAAAATCTGTTGCGACATAGTATTTTAAACGTATTCCATCATGTTGTCAGTCCAATACACGCACAGCCAACAAGTAAACCAATGAATTTGATTTGCAAATAAGGAATTGCTATCACTAATCTGTTTCCATTTGTCCGGGACATTTTGTCGGTCTTATTAGTCTAGTGATATTACATTCCTGAAGAAATCTAAAAGCTAAGACCCTCACCCTGTTACTAAGCCCTGGATATGGTGTGTTCCCGTATGAGAATGTTTCCCAGAGCAGTACACCAAAGCTCCAAATGTCACTCAGTGTGGTGTACTGGAAGTAGTTGAGAGCTTCTGGCGCAGTCCATTTCACTGGTATCTCCTTCATGTTGGACGCTTCGTACACTATAAACAAACGTGATAAACTCACATGATTGGTTCAAGTACTATCGCTTCTTTCCTAACTCAACTGAACAGATCTACAGTAAGTGTTCCCCCAAACCCCTCGCGGCTCGCTTCGCTCACCGCTCGCGCCAATCTCGTACCCAGAGTCCTCAGGCTCTTTGGCCAGCGGTTAGTCGCCAGGAGAGACTCTGGGATAATGGAAAAATATCAAATTTTTTGATTGGCTGGCCCAGAGTCTCTCCGGGCGTCCGCCCGCTGACCAAATAGCCCGAGGACTCTGGGTGCGAGATTGCGCTCGCGCCCGAAAAAAATCTCACGTACGTCCCCAATAGAGAGCCTGCCTGTAGCGGGTAGGTGTGTCAATTTCTTGTGGATTTCGATGTTGCCTTGAATTCGAGTAAGGGCACAATACGCCCTGTGTGTTAACGAACGCTTTTTTATTCGAACAGCTTACTCTTGTTTTAACATTATCATGTCCCCACTGTAGTTCTACTCCTTACTACAAATGTTGTTCAGAGTACTAACTAGTTTTTACTATATCGTGCCCCTCTCAATTCTGTTTTCATGCACCTTGTATTCAGTCTATAAGTAACTCTTTGTGTACTTTTTTTTAACACAACCCACAATCCCTTGATTTGATTCGCTCTAGCTGACTAAGTGCTTACACTCGGAACGTCAGCTATCGAATGCTGTCGCATCCGTTATGGCGGCTAATTTACCTCACCAACTCGGTTGATAAAATCAAACACTTCTTTTGACTGCACACTGACGCAGCCCGAGTTTATTCAGAAGCTAGCCAGCTTGACAAAGTCTACACTCAAATTGTAACTTGCTTGCAGTGCTAGATTCAATAAACAAAACCAAAACAAAAGTGATCTAGCACACTTTTCAAGGGGCACGGTACTGACCACGTCGTTCTTGCCTGAAAATGAGAGAAAAATAGTCTTCTTTGCAATTGACAGTGTACTTGCACAGGAGTATTATTATACAGCTGTATAGTGGTCTTGATTAAATTTACCTTCCTCCACTTCACGAGACATTCCAAAATCAGAAATCTTGAGTAAATCATCACTACTAATTAAACAGTTCCGTGCAGCAAGATCTCTATGGATACAGTTCTTGCTCTCCAGATACTCCATGCCTGCAGCCGCATGAACGCTGAACTTTAACAGCTTCTTGGTGTTCATTTGAGTTCCTTTCTTCCGAAGATAGGAAAGGAAATCTCCCCCGGGCATAAATTCCATGACTGAGGGAAAGAACACCATGTGATTAGCTTCAAAATGGCAAAATGGGTGATATCATTTAACTCGCCTGTATGTCTATTTTTTTCTTTTCAATTTCTGAGGTGAAATAAGTGTTGTTGTTGTTGTTGTTGTTATCGTTATTGTTGTTGATGATGCTTCTTTTAAACGGATTTTCTTAGGGTTTTCTGGTAAGCGTCTTGACCACAAATAAGGTGAGTAAAACAGGTCACTTCCATTAATTTTATAAATCTGCCTGAGTTAGACAACTTTGGAGTTGTAACATTTTCCTTTAACGACTTTTACTCTGGAGAAGACGCAACGAATGAAACTTACTGTTCATCTGCGAGAGAATTGATATTCATTTGCCTGACTATCATAAAAATTAATTTCAACTTGCACATTTAACTTGTACAGAAGATTCCTGTAAAATTCTCTTGATGCAACTCGATATTCAAGCTATTAATACTAAGTGTGATATACTGTGTGATATGCTGTGATATGCTGAATGTGATATACTGAGTGTGATATAATGAGTGATATACTGTGTGATATGCTGAGTGTGATATACTGAGTGTGATATACTGTGTTTTCATGGAGGAAAGAAAAGACACTGCCAAGGTCAAACCATTTACAAGGTTGCCACTTGTTTGGATAATCCCCTTGGGAAGATCACATGGTCTACATTGGGAAAACAAAATCTACAACTGAAGCTAAAAAGGTCTATTTCCCGGCCTTGGTGCACAATTCCGTGACCTTTCCTCCCCCTGAAAAAAACAGTATAATATTGTACTCTAAAGTTACCTATAAACACGGGTTCCTTTTCAGCGCACACACCGATCAGTCTCACAATGTTCGGATGATCATACTGCTTCAAAATCTCGGCTTCTGCCAGAAACTTTGTCTTCACCACTTGAGAAACGTTCTGTTTGCACGACTTAACAGCCACCGGGGTATTTGCTGGCTTTAGAGTCCCCTTCATAACATCTCCAAAATGTCCTTGACCAAGCTTCCCCTGTAGTACTATGTTATCTCGGCACAGCTGCCACTTGTCTTTTTCCTTGGCCACTGGGTTCACCACAATAGCCTTGGATTTCTTTGTCACTGGCACGCGTCTGTTGACGTGATAGTCCAGCAGCTCTCTAACACTGGAAAAGCCTTGATCTTCAAACCGAACCAGGCCCTGGTGAAAATGCCGCAAGCAGAAACATAAGCATTTGTCATTTGAAGGACTGATTCAATGATCTAAAGTATAGTTTTTTTTTTAATTTATTGAGAAGTGTTTTGCCACACTTGGCTTTAGAACTTTCAGGGTTGCACACGTTGGGACAGAAAAAATTCCCTGGCTATTCACTGATCACACACCATCCAGGAAAATCCCAGAGCGATAAAGCCATCAATAAAGCCACAGAAATCAACTCGTTAGGATAAATTTTTTGAAGTAAAACTCTTTTACAAACCTAGTGGTTAACCAAAAGTAAACTTCCCTAAATTTTCACTGACTTTCAGGTAGAATTTAGAATTTTCCTGAGTAGATACACAGTTCCTTGCCGACCTTGAAAAAAAAATCTGTTTTCCCTGACACTGGCAACCCTGACTTTTCAATGAGCGTCTTCATTCTGGAGAATGGTAAAACTGAACAGGCAAAAACAGCGTAATCAATTATAATAATAATAATAATAATAAATAATAATAATAATAAACTCTTTTTATATAGCGCCTATATCACTAGCTGTTCTAGGCGCTTTACAACACTGGCCGGGGGACTTTGCCAGTCTGCTTATAACGCAGTTTACAATAATGAAGTTGAGTATGAGTGCCCCCGTAAGGTCAATATCAAATTAAGACAGACACTAGGGGTGGTCACTGCCAGAGTTTTGTTACGTCCCTAGTGGTTCTTTTACATCCCAAAGAGAATTATGAAGATTAATGTGAGTCGGGGCCTACGGTTTATCGTCCTTATCCGAGAAGACTAGAAAGTCTAGTCGTTTGTAGATGTCATTTCAAAGGCAGCACTTTCTCCTCAATTATTTTAAAGACCCTGAGTGTTGGTCCGGCTGGCGTTTGAACCTGCGACCTCCCGCACAGTAGTCCGGTGCTCTACCACTGAGCTAACCGGATTTGAGCCAGATTTTAACGAGTTTAAACTCATACAATGAAGAGAAAGTGTTCGAAGTTTAGAAGTTTGTTTTAGAAACCAATGAACAAATGAAAATAACTGAGTCAAAAGAATAGTTATTAACTAAAGCATATAAATTACAACTATAATATATTATGACATTATTAATAATTATTATTATTACTAATACAATAATAATTGTAATAAACAGACATTATGAAAACTTTGTGCTTACATCTAAATTGAAGAGCAGGTTATGAGTAATGGACCATACATACAATAAGGTTTGACACTTCTGATACTAACAATACACTGTAAATATCAAATGTTTTTCTGAAACTAGACACATGGTATGCCTATTGTAGTGGATACAAGTAAATACTGGGAACAAAGTAACACCTGGTAATTTGGAACCAAATGGAACAGTCTTGCCAAGAAAATTTAAAGGTATGGTATGTTAGTTCAGAATTACTAGAGGACAAAAACAAATCTTAAATTCTTTCTGACCACAGGTTATCGTGTAACAATGTCACTGTTCCATTGTTATTACTCACATCATCTGAAGCCTGAATGATGAAATGCTTTGGCATGCCGTCATGCCGCATTGACAAAACAAACTGTCCTGGTTTTGTGCCACTCTCCCTCACAAGATAGTCACCGTCATTCTTAAGGAGGGCAGGTACATTTTTGCGATCGATTGTGCCATGGAACCACAGCTCTTCTTGAAGAGGAACCTCATCAACAGGCTACGAAACAAGTTATAAATGTCAAGTTAGTGCAGTGAGGCAGACATCAGACAGGGGAAAGAGGAAAAGAGGCAAACCATGGGACACCTGAAGGGAATGATTAAGGGTGAAATGAGACAGTTGAGTGTTGTTAAGGTGCTTTTTGCTTTCAGTTGTCACTTGAAGACCTTTCAGAGTGTGTTATGCACAATTCACAAAATCATAAGAAATCATTAATGATAACTATGACATTAACACAGTTACATGTATTACTAACAGCCAGTTGCAGGTAAAAAGGTTATATTTTTAAGTGAAAAACAAGCACCAGTGAATAGTTGCATGTTTCACAACAGCAAACTAAAAAGACCATAAGTTAGTCAAGAGTAAGGGTACTTGTTTCTACAAGAAGAGACCTAAAATGAATCCAGGGACCCTTTGCTGTGAAGAGCCTATATAGGGATTTGGCCTAGAAATCCAGATTTCTTTAAATTCACACTTCATGGCATACAGACCTTTACCAACTTACCTCGATATATTCTCCTATAGCATCGTCATCAGAGTCATTATCATTTGAAATTCCATTGACTTTTTCAGGCTGATACCGTGCAGGCTGTTTCTCAGCATTTGATGACTGCTCTCTTTCTAATCTTCTTTTTTTAAAAAGTGTAGGTATTTTCCGAGCACTTTTCCTGATCTCAGGAGTAGACTGACCAAATTCCTGCACAAAAAACACTCAGCTCAAAACATGTCATGTTATTCTCTGATACCGCCAGCTAAGAAAGTTACTTTCACTACTGATGATAATGTGCTGGGAAAGCAAAATGATGACAAGTGGTCATCGGTCTTTATTGCCATATGTCCCCTATAATTATTTCGCAGTCAAATTACTTCAGTTTGGACACCTAATAAATGAATTAATCCCTCCAGTAGTTGTTTTAAAAAAAATTCCCCTTGTGTAGGGACAGTTTTGCTTCCTTTTTGGTTTTAAAAACCAATTTATAAATTTATATATTACTCACATACAGTGTATACATTTGCCATCATATCCATCCATGAAAAAAAAAAGCCATAGAATATCATTTTCACACAGACACAAAGTAAAACAATTTTATTTCCCCGTATCACACTCCTTTTACGTTGGTTTGCAACTCACCCCTGAAGGTGCTGGCGCTGAACCTGGGGCAGAAAGATCTGCAAACTTTGCGGGCTGTGCATTACCAAGTCTATCAAGGGCTGTCGCAATTAGGGTACACATTTCCTGAAAACAAAATTAATTAAAATAAAAAAAAAATTTCAAATTTAAAATATTGAAAGTTATTGAAAAGCACAATCAAGCAATCGCCGTTATGTG
Source organism: Pachyseris speciosa (assembly GCA_016490735.1). Lineage (NCBI taxonomy): Eukaryota > Metazoa > Cnidaria > Anthozoa > Scleractinia > Pachyseridae > Pachyseris > Pachyseris speciosa. The sequence goes on along the minus strand of JAEMWC010000011.1, from coordinate 2,132,353 downwards.
TGTACCTTAAGTTTTGTTTGACTACACTTAAGTTCATCCACATGCCAATTGAGAACAGCAACACTTTGCTCCTTCTGAAGGATGCTGTAAAGCAAAGTTAAACTTTTTTAAAGCCTGCAAATTAATATTTTGCAAGACCAGTTTTACCATAAAAAGATTCAGGAAAATTATTAGAAGCTTTTAGCCAGGAATTTTATCTAGCAATGACTGATCATGTCTTTGGCTTCTGAGGTGGTCCTGGGGTACGCTCCCAAAGAAAGTTTGGAAAAATTGAAGCCTTTTGGACATGTTTTCACCATTTCTCACCAGCAACAATATCCTGTTTATTGTGGAGTTTACTTCTAATTTTACCAAAGTAAAAATAATACACAAAAATGTGGGTAAACAAAGATACAAGTCTGTAGACATGCACGTACATTAATTTTATTAACAGCTTTCAAAAGCTCAACCATCAATCTCATTCCAAGGGTCTTGGGTTTAGCAATCCAAGATGGCATCAACTTGGAACAGACATGGGTGAACATTTGCTAGCACTGTGAAGTCTCTAGCAATACCGGTAATTTTGGTTATTGATGGAAAGCAAGTTAAGAAATGTGTCAGAAATCTTTAAAATAAGTTGGACAAACTACAGAAAACAAGCTTGGAATTCTGTTAAAGTGCACCTAACCCCAAAATATTTTTTTCGCTTAAATAAATTTTTGCACCTGTTCGAAGCACTTTTCGCCTTTTTGCACCTTTTTAAGCCAAATCTTGCCTTTTTATAGGCTGTAAAAGTTACGAATCGTCTGTCCCACGACCGAGCTAGTAAGGGGCATGGGTCTATTCCTTACATGACGTCACAAACTGCTTTGCATGCATGTTTACAAAGACTTAATGCAATGGAAATCGGTTTGTGACATCATGTAAGGAATAGACCCACACCCTTACTAGCTCGGTCGTGGGACAGATGATGGCTAAATTTCGTAACTTTTGCAGCCTATAAAAAGTCAATATTTGGTTTTAAAAGGTGCAAAACAGCGCAATACGTTTCAAACAGGTGCAAAGATTTATTTAAGCGAAAACAATTTTTTGAGGTTAGGTGCACTTTAATGATCGTTGATGAGCAGTGCCCAACAGGCTTGTCCAGAATCTTTTAATCTTGAAAATTAGCTGTCCATTATTACCTGTCCAATGGACAGCTAGATGGCCACCTGGTTAAAAGATTACAAAGAAAGCAAATCCTTGGTAATTGTTATTGCCTTTAAAAATAATAATTTTCAAATTGTTTTGTTTTCCTGGAATTTATAGTACATGCACACAAGAAATGTACACTTTCATTTAACATTAAAGGCTGCCAAATTCCACCATCAGGAATGGAAATTCATCATCACACTATTGTAAAGACTTAAATAATGTACATGCACTATTAATTTTCTAAAGCCTTGGCAACATGAATCAGATGAAGCAATTGTCTTGTCTATTAAAAGTATAAAGAATGGCTAACGGAAGTCTCAAACCCACATCCTGGATTACAACATTTTGAACAACCCAAAATGTGACATCAATGCCACAATATTTACAGCACTTTACCTCAAAATTGCTATAAACAAGTTTGTACCTGAGGTGTTCTGTGTTTTCTTGTTTGTCACTTTGAAGTTTTTCATTTTCCTGTTCAAATTCCCTTTGCTGCAGAATATTAAAGAAAGAGCCATGTAGTTCAGTTTCCATTCATTGAACCACCTCTACACAGTGCATGCACAAATTCAGCCAACTCACTTTAGTTTCCAACTGCTGTTCAACATTTCTAAGATCCTGGCTCAGAAGGGTTCTCCTAGAAATGACGAAAAACCCAGAAAATACAACATTAATAGTCAAATAGTAGGTACTACAGGAAAATCTGTCATATATAAAGATGTCATACATTGGTTTAAGAGTTTGTACATCTATGCTAAATGTAAATGCTCTTTTTGGCAGTGTCAGTGCTGTGTGGGAAAATTAATTCAACCTTTTAAGTTATAATTATCCTTGGTTTTCAAATGATGTCATTAAAAAATTAAACAGACTTTTGTATTTTTAGCTTCATCACGTAAAAGACATTTTAGAAATGTATCTGCTTGGATGTTTCAGCTCGGTAGCGTGCTTTGTTTTGAAAATAGAGCAGTTTGAATTTTAGGTTTTTTCACATTGCGTGACATAAACATGTCCGCTCACAGGCATGTCATGTACACGAAAACATCGATTCAGCTTCAGTGTTTTTGAGGTTTGAAAAGCCAACATGACAGGAGAATCGTCTTTGTGAATGTTTGCAAGCTCAAAAGAGAGAAGAATGCCTTTGATATATCCAAAGTAAATTCGAGATGTTTTAATACGTTTCCGGCCGCCATATTTGTGCCCCTCAGAGGGACACTAACATGGCGTGTTCATACTAAACTCTATTCTGAGTGGTACATTTTGCCGAATAACTCGAGTACGGGATATCGCTCAGCCCCGAGACTTTGGCAGGTTGTTTATTTATTACTCTTCTACAACATCTCAATTTCTTGACTTTATCTATCGAATGGTAGATGATTTTATTTTTTTACTTACGTGACTGAAAACCAAGAATATCAACATAAAAATTTTTCTCACTCTTCCCCTGTATTAATTAATTTTCTTGAAGTACAAGTTGTTGAGAGAATTAATTTTGTCTAAACATAATACATCACATCTTTGGTGATTTGATTTCCTCATTTCCTCAGATGTTTAATCAAGTACGGTACTAATGTTAGGAGAAATAACTGGATGCTCATCACTGTTGGGCTTTGAGGGGTTAATATCTTACTTGTGCTGAAGTTTCTCCATGGTTAAATCATTGACAACCAGTTCATCAGCAGTAATCCCTGTTGACGTCAATTCAAGAAGACTTGACTCAAAGATGAATGAAAGAACCGGAGATTGGTTCTGCCTGCAAGGACAACAAAAGCAAGGGAATCATGCAGTGTCAATTTTTCATACTCGCTTAAGGCTTAATGTTAGCGCTTTAAATTATGATCTTTTTAATAGGAATAAATTATTGTTTTGATTCATCTGCTTGTACTCTGTTCGATGCACCTGTCAAAGATGTGAAACACTACTTCTTGTTTTGCCCGAGTTTTTTTTCTGTTTGCCTCCCTGTACACTTGTTGGGAGATAGATGGTTCTCTTCATGTAATTAATAAGAAAAAAAATTGATTGGCTTCAAAATGGAGTTCTTGGTTTGTAATGTAAACTTGTTTATGATGTTCAGTCTTTTATCTCCCAATCAAATCATTTCTTGTATTGAAAAAAAATATACTGGTTATAAAAATGGTACCAGGAACCATAACATCCACAGAGATTTTGGTTCTAGAAAGTACTTTTTAAATCCATTTCCCATTGATTGATAGTACCAGGTTTTCAAGAAAAGTATAGTTGTAGGCATGTAGCCTAATGTGTTTATCAATCTACATGTACACTGTATGACTTGTACAGCACCGCTCAGAGATAAGCAGCCAACGCAAACGCAAAACATGCGCACGTTTTTTGCGTTAACGTGGTTCAAAAAGCGTGTTAGAAAACACATTTCTTCTGCGCGTTTTATCAATTGTCATTCACTGCAGTAAATTTTCTTTGTGCGACATTGTTTTGAAAAACAATGACTCGTCGTTTCGCAAATGCCGCTGACAAGTCATGCAGCTTGAAATTTGCATAATGTTCTGAACATCGCAATGAAGCGAATCATATTACAAAAACTTCCACAAGTTGTCAGATCACTGGCGTTCCAATTAAGCTTAACTTTGTAGCTTCCCGAACTAATTAGGAATGTCTGTGGAACGGCAAATTCAGTTCAACGTCTGAATCAACAGGCGTAATTTTTGTTAATTTGGGTCGGTCCAAATTCAAATTTAAAAGTTTGAGATATCACTGTTTGCCATGACACCGAACATTCACGCTCGATGGTGCGAGTTATAAAAGAAATCACTTTTTTTTTAAACCTCGCATCATAAACTGCTTTACATGTAGATCAAATGTCAACCTTGAAGAAAGAGTATTTTGCCATTTTAATCGTCTCTGTACGCCTTGTAGAACTGTACATATCACTATTTTATGTTTGCCGTGACACCGAAAATTCACACTGGCTCATGCAAGCTAAAAATAACAACACAGTAGACTTTGCTTGCAAAGAAATTACTCTTTTGAAACGGTGCATCATAAACAGCTTTATATCGAATTTCAGCCTTGAAGAAAGAGCATTTTGCCATTTTAATCGTCTCTGTATGCCTTGTAGAAGCGAAGATATCACTATTTTATGTTTGCCACGACACCGAAAGTCTGGTGCAAGAAAGCAAAGAAGTTACTCTTTTTAAACGGTGCATCATAAAAAGCTTTATATTGAATTTCTGCCTTGAAAAAAGAGTATTTGAGACATCAACTAAAGGAAAACAATAAGCTATCTCATACATACTAATGAGCTTTGCTGTATGCATGTTTTCCATGCGCAATGTGTTAGTGCAAATTCGTTTACACATTTCTTGCCAACGCGTTTAATGCGTCGATTTTTGGTCGCATATCTCTGAGCGGTACTGTAATTTTCTCAACTTTTCCCCCTCAAAATTATCAAAATCAATGCCTTTTGTGCAAATTGTGCACCCAAAATAGTTTATGGGTCCCAAAATGTTTTCTGGAGTTTTGAGAAACAGGCACCATATGTTAAGTCGAACCACAACACACGTAATGGGGTTCCAAGGTAATGAACCAATGACAAATTACAAACCTTAACTGCAACCAAAAAAAATTCATAATACACTGTACAACAAATTAAATAGTTTTCTTGCCATAAAAATGGCTCTTTTAACTGGAGTACCCAGAGAAAAACCCCTCGGAGCAGAGTAGGGAACCAACAGACTCAGCCTAGGATTCAAGAACAAAGTTGAAAGAATTAAGGAAAATCTTTAATATAAACATTGTTAAATACCTGTGTTTGGTAATAAAGTTGGCATATCCTTGTTCCTTTTTTACTTCACTAACACTTGTCTGCACTGCTTGGCTTGAAGTCAAATACTCCTCCCGACAACAGTTTGTAAGGTGAACTACATCCTGAAGAATATCTTTCCTAACACCCAACAAAAAAAATTGTTCTAATTAATAGTCATAATGATAATAATGATGACCATGATGATGATAACAATAATATTAATTAATAAATATAACAGTGTATTAATGATAACAACAACAACAACAACAACAACAGTAATGATAAATCTCATATTACAGGTCTACAAAGAGCAAGAAAACAAATGTCTCTGAGCTGTATAGTACTTTCAGTGTGAGCTGAATTTTTGCAATCAGATCTGTAATTTATTTTCAAAACAATGCCCTGTTTTTATGCATTTTTTTTAAGTCCTCAACTGCAGCAAGTGGCACATAGGGCCTTCCAGGAGCTTCTAAGAACAAAAGAGGCTCTTGCGGAGAGGTGGTCAGCCCATCACCCACTGCCTCCACCCAACTCTGAGATGTGTATAATGTACATGTCTGTATCTTGCATAAACTTTTTCCTCTTCAGCTGTCATTTTGATAAAGAACTAAACACTTACAAAAAAGCCTTTTTTTCTGTATTAGTGTTCCACCCGACTCGATTAGCTCTGCTATACTCGGGTGGACTTACACTGTATTGTGATTTTGTTTTAATTAGTCATAATAAAGTTGTTGTTGTTGTTGCAATGCTTATGATTGACCATGATGGTGATGATAAATTTCTGACAAAAGTCTTCTTAAAAATATAATGCAAAGTCTTCAATAAAAACAAAGAGAGGGAGCAATTTTGGAAAAATAACATCACTATACCATGTCACATGAACATTTTGCTGGAGTTATATTTTGCAGATTGGCAATTTTTTGTGTTTTGCATGAACAAATTTCTGTGGATCAAGATGACTTAAATTTCTACTGGGAACTATTTTTTGCAATTTTCTGTTCAAGCAGCAAAATATTAACAAGTATGGTAACTTATATGTACAATTTTCAACTTTTATTACTTGTTGAGTTACAATACTCTCTACTTGCTACTTTACAGCACTCTGTACATTGATGTGTACAGTATTAATGTACTGTATAACTGTGTTTGTGATAAAGACTTTTTGCTATATGTAGGATAAAGATGATGTATTTTTATTCAAAATTGATGTTAATACATGTAGTTCTTTATTGGATTGGAGGGAGTAAAGTTTTTGAGGTGTTTTATTCTGTGGGATTTTTTTCTGTGGGAAAGTAAAAACCTGCCAAGTTTTCATGCTACATAATAACAATAATAATAATAATCACTTTATTAAAGTCTCAAATTGTTCTAGCCGAGCAAAGAATGGGGTTAAATGCAATTTAACCTAGTTAACGACTAGGAGCAAGTTTTCTGCTCAGTTTTTGTCATGGCATGGCATTAGCATTTGCTAGTAGCCTTTCTGGCTTATGTCTGATGTCTTCAGGCGGTCAATTGGTCAGCGGTGGTTCTGTTATATTTTATGCGTGCACCTTTTCCACGTGCTTGTAGTTTTTACTTGCTCTGCGTACAGGGCGTTGTAGCTCGTGTGTTTTTCGAGTATTTCCCCTCCCTTCCCTCCCTTTTGTTCTATTATTATTATTGTTATTGTTATTTTATTATTTATTTAATATTTATTTATTATTATTATTATTATTATTATTATTATTTTATCCCACTGAACCCCTTTTTCAGTGTGATGGGTGCTTGGTGTGGCGGGCGGGGCTCGTGGCTGGGTTGTGGGTACAGCAGGTTTATGGGTGTTCTACCGACCTGGGTTTGGGTTGGCGGTACCAGCCCCCAGGTTCCTGAGCACCCAACCTCCACTTGCAACACAGATGTTAATGCCCTACTAACTGAGGAGACTAAATCAAATCAACGCTAAATTCAATCAAATTTAATGAATGAAATTGTTGGCTAATCATGCCTTGACAACTGAAAGCTCTAGACTTGAACGAAACAAAAAAAAGGAAATTTGACTTTGGATTTGATTTCTATGCCCACAACCTTTCAATGTTCTCCTAAGAATCTCAAGCACATCTTACATGTAGCTTTAGCTTTATTATGATTAAGGGGAAATATCTTTCTAATTCATTGTAAAGTGTGGCTGTATGAGACAACCATTAATTGTTTGAAATAATAATTATTTTCCTGAAAATTATAAAGTATGATGGAATAAAACTTGTGATATTTTTAGAGTAATCGACACTTACCATTCACCAACATATTCCTCTTGCAAATACTGTAAAGAATTTAACATCGTTGGAACAAGCACTTTATTATAAAATCCTTGATGGCAATTTCCTGATCTCAGAGCTAGGACATAGTCATTGTGATTCTGATGAAGTTTCAGAGTGGTTTTCACATATCTGTCTTTTGAACGCTCCCAGTCTTTGTTGTTGAATTTATCCTTTGACCGAACTTCTTCGTATTTTCTTTTCCCAGACTCGGATTCTTTAGCATTCTCTTGGTAAGTTTTTTTCAGTCTGTCAATTTCGTCTGATTCTTGCTTGAAACTGCTGTCCACCCTGAATTTCTCATTTTTGTACTTCCTCAGTAAGTTTTTCTTGTCCTCAATGAGTTGCTCAAGTCTTTTCAATGTTGTAGAATTCAAGATGTTGCTGAATTCTGTGATTAACTTTGCCTTTGTTTCACTTTCTGTGATATACGAACACCAAGCCTAAATAAACATGAATTGGATCAACCATTGCAATGCTCTTTCTAAATATCGCTTTAAAGAACCACACGATATTTTTGAAGTTCATTTTTTAATGAAAACATGTTTCGGATGAGACATCCATCATCAGTTGTACAGTAGAGAATAAAATGAAAATGAGCAATAAATATCGTGTGGTTCATTAAAGCGATTTCTTACTTCGTGCTGCTACGAAGTCTTTCTAAATACGCAATTAATAATTATATAATCAGTTTTTTTTTATTATGCATCAGGGTTCCAGATGAGATTTTAGGGTGTCAACAAGGAATTCCCAATTATCTATTAATTTGTCGGGTCATGTAGCTGACCTTGTAGGTTTTTTGACCCAGACTCCCCTCTTATCTGAAACATTGTAATACGTGAAAAAGAACTTTAGACAAAGTCAAGTTACCTGCTGGGAACCAGTTCGGTCAAACGTGATAACAACAATATAAACAGTAAACAAGAAAACATTTGGAGAAACCCACATCATTTGAGCCAGAAGCCAAAATACAATTTCAAGAAGGAGGTATCTTGTTTCTCAGGTCAAAATACATGGATAAGGAAACACTTCCAAAACATGCAAGAAATAATGTTTGTCTTAGATTTAATAGTAAAAAAAAATAGGTTTTTGCGTTTTTTCTTTATTCTTTCCTTGATCACAGAATCGTACAAGAGAAAGTTGACAAGTTGCATGTTGAATAATAAATATTATTGCCTCAATATCATGCAATCAGAGTTCAAAGTGAATTCTTTTGAGTGTCAAAATGGCAAAAATTACATGGACTTCTAAACTGGAACAGTGTCATCCTTGGCAGGTCCGTAGCCTGAGATTATGAACTGGGTTAAAAAGTAATATGCGGTAAATGAAAAACCCATTCTACTATAACACACAGGTGTGCATTTGACAACAATCATAATTATCAGACATGTGTGAATTTGACAGCAATCATAATTAATATTATATTATAGAGCTTCTTTATGCTTTCCTTATAATATTTTTGTTAGTGGTGTTTCTATTGCATTTCGTTTTATTCTATTTTCAATTATTTGCAATCATAGTGAGTCAAAAGACCTAAGTAATAAAACTGCCACTGTTGATCTGAGGTCAATATTTCATTTCTTTTATCCGACAGCTATAAATATTACATTTTTCTAGATGTTTCACTTTTCGATCTCCAGCAAGACATAGTTGGATGAAATCATCCACAGGTATAATATTGGCGATAATTTAACCTGACAATATTGTATCGCTTATACGAACACCCAAATATCGATTTAGTGAAATGAAAATTTCAAAGCTACAACTTGCCAAGAAAATTAATAACATAGAGCGTAATACCAAAACAACGAAGGAAGACCACAAAGATTGCATTTAGAAGGAAAGATTCAATTCATACCGTCGAGGGATTAAAATAAAATAATGTCGCAAGCATGCATTCCAGTGCGCTCCTGAATGCCGTCAAAAAATGTATAAGCTTACATTGTGGAATGAAAACATGACACACAAACATAGGCGTAATATAAGGCTAAGTGTGAAGTTCTAGGGCTTCTACAATAAATACAATCAGTTTCTCACAAATCACAGACAAAACAAAGAAAAACAAATTTCTAATATCATCGAAACTAGAAACACGTTTCGCATCAAGACCGACAACTCGAATCGAAATGAGTAGTTATACAACCCTTTAATTCGCCATTTGATATTTTCTGATATTTTCCCATTCAAACATAAAGTAGAAACTTAAAGATACACCAACAGCTTTCAACGCGGTACCTTTCTGATCGGACTCTCTCTGTCGTTGTCATTAATAACTTTCACGGCAGCTGTGTTGATTCTCGCCAAAGCTGAGGCATATTCCAGTTCCACTTTAGCTCGCTTAGTCAAGTATTCCCTGACATGCTCGAGATGTTTTAACTCTCCATCGATGTAAGAGACAATCGCTTCGTGACCAGCTTTGGAAGACAAATCCACTGAAAATCGAAGATGTTGGCTCTTGAGACTCATACTGAAATTCACCAGCAACGCCCCAAATACATCTCTTTTGAGGAAGAAACGATTCCCCACATCCTCTCAGTCTTTTTCGAGGCTTCCGCCTTCTGTGGCAGAAGTAAACTTCCTGCATGGCATTATGGGATTTGTAAGCAGC
>JAEMWC010000011.1:2087500-2117500 GCA_016490735.1 Pachyseris speciosa | reverse complement strand
AATTTTTAAATTTAAAGTCCTCTGAAATGGCTGGAAGTGCATTTAAAACAACATTGTGTTTTAAGACAACAATAATGAGTTTTCGGTAAAACGTTAAATAGACAAGCAACTTCGATTTTTTTTAGTATTCAGGCTCGCTTTTTACTGTTGAAAGGGAGGGGAGGTTAAAAACCCCCACCCCAGCCCCTCCCCCTGCGCAGTGCCTGACTGTCTGGTGTGTTTCAAAACATTTTTGTACATTTTAATCCCTTCACTCCAATTCACCGTAAGTCTCTCCTTAATTCGGAGGTCCATGTAGAATTCTCTCTTTACATATGGAAGAACAGATACGAAGTTTGTGGGATGGGCAACCGACCTGGGAAAAGTATTTACGCAAAGAAAACACATTGCAAGTGATTCATCCAGAGTAAACCTAACTTAAGTAACCACGGGATTCAAATTGTTCTGATCATCAATTTATTTTTATTTAACTGGTCATCTCAATATAATTATTTTATTTTAAAATATACACGCTATTGACACTCAGGAATCAAACCGATAACACCCGCAATCTTATTTTCCATATTTTACAATGAACTTCAACAAAAACGTCTTAATAATTGTACTCTTTTGGCATCCACCGCCCTCGTTTCAAGGTGATCCGGATGCAAAAAGAAAAGCATAAGTTATCATGAAATTCAAGATCATTCAATTCTTTGAGGCCAGGATAATGTTATCAAAACAAACACGTCTGGTCACCTAAAGTCATTTGTCTGTGAAACAAAAATTAGTCGATATTTTCATAGGACATTTTCGTCGCTCCGGGATAAATAGGTTTTCCATGTAGAAAACACTCACTTGAATAATGAAACTGAAATTTTTATATACAATAAAAAAGTCATAAATAATACTGTACTTTCCAACAGTAAGGCTAGAAGTAAAGGTGTTACATTCAGCGAAAAGTTTTTTTTTATACGGCTGAAAACTCCGTTACATATTATGTGACTGGGAATCGAGAAAAAATAGGTGAATCGAGCCATACGGCAGAAACTCTTACAGTAACGTTATCATCAAGTCATAGACCATCGTTTGCCGACTCTCGATTGTCGTCGGTCGTATGTGATTTTCTTGCTGATGAAAAGTAAGAAAAGTTAAAAGATCAATTAAAAATACAAATTTCTGGTATAAGTTGGTCAGCTTCCCAGTTGATCGTGACAAATCAGTGAAAAAAGTTCGCCCGTAATTTACTGTGTCCATGCTCGATTGCAACTTCATTAGTTGCGGGCACAGAGCAAATATTGATCATGTGCCAAAAACAGACAACTAACAGCTACTTGATCTCAATTTACGAGGTAAAGATTAATAGATTCCGATTAAAATGTTCTCTACGAATTCAAGTATGGCGTACTCTTTAGCCCTTCTCCGTGCTCGCATGAATTACAGGAACAAAATTTAGCGTGACTTTCGTGATCATCTTTTCCGCCCGTTCGTAGATATCGACACCTACGGAGTTCTTCTATTGTCGTCGTTCTCTGTTTCGGATCAGACTTTGATCTCTCCCTTGATAGTAAAAATTCCATAGGGTCTTTTCCTGCGAGGCTTGATGATCTGGTCCGAGAAGGTGGCCCGATATTCCATGACTGAAGAACTTCATTCATAGTCACTTTCGGCAGCTCCAGTTCTTGAACGCGCTCTTCCAAACTTTGCTCGGGTGACTCGTCGTTCCTCCTAGCTCGTGTTGCTGGAGAGGCATTCGGCGTTACTTTGTTGGGAGTTCTTGCGTTTCTTTCTGTTCCTCGTCCCTTAGGTTTTGTTGCACTGTGATTCATGCTTTTTCTTGTATACTCAGCAGAGGATTCTCTGGCTATCTGTCCGGGCGATGAACCAGGCGAAGCTCTCCTTATGCGCTCTTCTCGGCGTTCCCTGTCCTTCACTTGCAAAAGTGCGGGATTAACTTGAGGCAGGGAGTTAGATTTTAATTCAGTTTTCTCAGTTTTACTACCCGCGGGTTTGCCAATACTTTTCCCTGTGACAAAATAATTCGACGATTCGTCCTTACTACTGATCCTTGGCGAAAGCGAATTGTGAACTCTAGACACCCCTGAAGGTGAAACGTGTACGTGGCTGTCATGTTTATGTCCCGAGGTAACTCCCGCTTTTTTATCACGCGGTTTCGTTGCTGTAGCCTTCTTTCCGTCCACGCTCTGGGCACGCAAAGCCCCAGAAAGTATCTTAACTTTCTTAACCTGCGTTTGGCTGCCAGACATGATTAAAGAATTGGGCAGAACGTGTTCCCTTACACGGTTCGTGTTCTGTGGTGCGAGACCGTAGCGTGCTGTGATGACGTGCTTTTTCCTATCATTATAATCTAGCAGATTTTCTTTGTTTGACATGCAATCAGCCGTGTTAAGTTGTGTGATATCTGGTTTCAGATGAGGCAAAACAGATGCATTGTTCTTTGCGGTTCTCGAGTTCATGATCATGATGTTAGTTTCTTGGTACTCTCCCGTCGAGGCAACTGGTCTTTTCGCGGCCACTTTGGCTCTCAGAGGAAAGAATATTGTTTCCTCATTAGTTTCCCGCGGTGATGTTACATAAATCATTTGCTTTAGAGTCATAGCTTTCTCTTATACACTGACGTTCATCTCGGTCACGGGGGTTCTGAAGGATCAAATGGTAAACAGTTTTACCGATCAAAATCAAGACCTCCTAACAAGAAACAGTCCTCTATTAACGTCAGTTGAGTTGTCCCCGCCGATTTCTGTTTTCTAGCCAGTCGCTTTGCTCATGCCTTGACCGGTTTATATAAAGACAGACTCAAAGGTTTTTTTTAAATTTTATTTTAGCGGATGTGTCACTGCATGACATCATGATCCATTTCAGCAACTTCTAGAATGTGTCCGCTGCGATGAAGGAAGCAATCACGCCCTTGTTGAGTCAACAAATTGTCTGGCATCATTCACGTATAACACGTATAAAAGGCCAATCCAAATATTGACATACCATGATGGTCAAACTCTACTAAAATAATCAATTAAAATAATCTAAAGATGGAGAATGAAGCGTTAAATGAAAACATGACCAAAGAAAACTACCCGAGGCTATTTAAGAAACTTGCTCATTTCAAAATCGTATTTACAGTAAAGTCAGGTCAAGCGTACCCCCCCTAGAGTACATTAATGAGTTGATTATTTGAACATTGAACCCGTTAGTCGTTTCAAATATAGCCTGCGAGCAAGCTCTCCTATTTGGGCGAGCGAAGCGAAGCGGGCCGCGCGCGAACGCGCGAGCGAGCCGCGAGGGGCCGGCGAAAGGAGAGCTTGCAACCATCCCTTTCAAATTTTCATTTGTACTTCGCTCAGACGAAGGGAAATACCATTGGCTGAAAAATAACGTTCTGGAAATTAAAGTTGATTGATAACAGGCCTAGCCGGCCTGCCCTAAATTTTCGCGGGAAATGTAGAAACACGATGCTCTTTTCGCCAAAAACCCGTGTTATGTCGACGATCGCGGAGCTCACTCCGAAAAAGAAAACCGGCAGAGGAAGAAAATCGCTTTCTCCTTCCGTGAGAGACAACTGTCGTCTGTGTGGCTGTTCATTTAGAGTCAAATTTGGATCTATTGGAACCGAGAACTTGTTTCAGCCCTCAAAGCACAAGGGCTCGTTTGGTGTTATTCTGGCAAAGCGGTGTGAAAATGTTGGCTTGCCAGTAAAATATTGCGAGGATAAGTCGGAGCGAGTGTGTAGTTCCTGTGGAAGGAAGATCAGAAACCTTCATCAGTTGTTTTCCTTTGTTTCAAGCGCCTTGATTAATTCCGACAATGAGAACATTGATTCGAGCGAAGAGCGATTCAAGCGCTGCCTTCCAATGTCGGTTTCCTCGCCCGATCGAAGTCCACTGAGCAGGAAAATTCAAAAACAAGTTCATGGCAGAGTAGCTGACCAAGAAATAACAGTTGACCGCCGAGAAGAACAAGAGAAAGAAGAGGGAGAAACAAGAGTAAATTGAAAAAGAGCTAAGTCCTTGAAAACACTGTTCTCCATTTCCGGAGGAGAACACAAGTTGGAAAGCACTTTTTTCCAATTCTTTGATATCTTGGAAACGATGACAGCTTATACCCAGCGACATAGCCTCCGCCATTTGATCCTCGATTATACTCGTTAGAGGACAAATAACGAGTGCACACGGAGACGTTGGAGTGCCGTGGCCATTCTTCGCTTCGAGCAGTTCTTTTGCGACAACGAAACACTGAAATATCAAACTTTTTCCATAACACGTTGGAAGAACTGCAAAAACATCTCGATTAGAAAGTAAAGTTTTAACAGCAATAACTTGTTCCTGTCGGAGTTTGAACTGCAAGCCCGAGACTAACTGGAACTTCTTCAAAACATCAGAAATACAATCATCCAACTCACTCAAATTGTCCGCCATTTTGTCTGAGCCGAAAATAAATTACGCGCGCTCGGCTGTCTAACTTTGACAGGCGCTTGTCAGTTTTCTAATTTGCGGCATGTCTGTGGTGACAATTTTCACGCTTTACATGTCCCGGGGTTTCCGGGGTGGAAATGAAATTTTATGAGAGATGGTTGCAAGCTCTCCCTTTCTCTTCCCCGCCCCCCGCAGTCGCGTCTCCTCTCGCGTGCCTCTCGCGCGTGTACTTTTCACGATATCCCCAAATAGGAGAGCTTGCTCGCAGGCTATTTCGAATAATGCAATCATTTTTGAAATATTCGAATCAAACTTCAATTGCTGATTGGACTCTGTCCGTAGATGTGTTTGAAAAACGTGTTCGACCAACGAGACTTTAATTCTGTCATCTCTTTTAATAAAGCAGACCTTTTTTAGCCCTTTAAAATCCAACAACATTGTTCTTTCCGAGGAATCCTAAAAATAATGAATTTGTACGGAGTGAAATTAAACACAGCTGATAGCGTAGAGCGTTGTAAACAACCAAAAATATTGACGAGAAGACTTGCTAGAACTTCGCCTGAAATCCTTTTATCACGAATAAGACTTCTACAAGCTCTAGGGGATCTAGAAAGCAAACAAACTGCTCGATAATAATATTTACAATACCGTTTTTCACCTATCACTTCCACTCACCGTTGGACGCCATGTTGGACGCTTCAATTTTCCATATAAGGAGCATCTTTTGTTCGCTTAGTCCAATCAGCAATCGAAGTTTGATTCGAATATTTCAAAAATAATTGCATTATTCGAAACGACTAACGGGTTCAATGTTCAAATAATCAACTCATTAATGTACTCTAGGGGGGTACGCTTGACCTGACTTGACTGTAAGAGCTGGAAAAAGAAATTCCCTGATATTTTTACAGATTGAAAAAAGCAATTTTGACGTGTATATCAAGCTACCAAGGACAATAAATTAAGACAATTCTCGCAGTTCAGGTTATTGCATAGAATACTAGTGACCAAAAAAGAGCTCTTCAAATTCCGACTAGCGGATGATGAAGCGTGCACTCTTCGTCTCCGTCCGGACTCCACAGAACATACTTTTTTAGACTGTACTGTAACAGCAGCGTTTTACTCGCAAGCCATATCATGGTTTAATAAAAAAAATGACCCTGATATTACCCTTTCCAATAAACAAATAGCCTTCAATGACACGTCCCATTTAATGTATCTAAATGATTACCCAAGACGCAGACTATGTCTTTTCACCATTGTCTTCAAACAATATATTTACTCTTGCAAATGTTTTGAGAAGACACCCAACTTACAGGAATTTGAAAGAAAAGCTACATGGAAAATTGAGAATTGTGTTCTTCCCTAATTCAAAGATTGGAAAAATCTGTCAAAGCCTAAAAGTTCTCTTTTCTTTTTTGCCAGCCTTGTAAGTCTAGTGTAAATTATGTATTATCAGCAATGTACGGGAAACAATGTATTCGATTGTAATGTAAGGCAAGTAAGTAGGGTACTGCGAGTTTTTATATTGTAATGTATTGTAAGTTGCTCACTGTACTGTCTTGTTATGTACTGTATTCGATAGTGATGTCAGAATAAAAAAAATGTTAACATAAAAAAAAGACCTTTTAAAAACTACTGCTTAATTTATTGAATGCAATTTTTTAAAGATGTTGGCGAGCCACTCGAGATAGCAAACAAAGTCAGTTCAATCCCTTAGCAGTGCTTAGCCGTTGGTACGTTTGCACACTTTTATAGTCACTGAGACAACAACAAGCGAGGTCACGATAGTTCACTACCATCACAGACTTTGATGGTTTTGCTTGGTGTTCAAACATCGAAGTGTATTGTTAATTGTCTTCTTCAGTTTTTTCGGTCTGGATACGCTAAACATAAACTGATTTGTCCGCCTTGATTTGAAGTTGCTAAGTTTGGCCTGAGAAGAAATTAACGTCGGAATTTGTGCTGTAATAGACTGAAAATTAAGCTTACAGTCAAGTCAGGTCAAGCGTACCCCCCTAGAGTACATTAATGAGTTGATTATTTGAACATTGAACCCGTTAGTCGTTTCGAATAATGCAATTATTTTTGAAATATTCGAATCAAACTTCGATTGCTGATTGGACTAAGCGAACAAAAGATGCTCCTTATATGGGAAATTGAAGCGTCCAACATGGCGTCCAACGGTGAGTGGAAGTGATAGGTGAAAAACGGTATTGTAAATATTATTATCGAGCAGTTTGTTTGCTTTCTAGATCCCCTAGAGCTTGTAGAAGTCTTATTCGTGATAAAAGGATTTCAGGCGAAGTTCTAGCAAGTCTTCTCGTCAATATTTTTGGTTGTTTACAACGCTCTACCCTATCAGCTGTGTTTAATTTCACTCCGTACAAATTCATTATGCACCTATCAGTGTCAAGCCCGAGGGGGGGGGGGGTCGGGCAAAGGGTGGGGATTTTGACATTTTCTCTGAAAAAATTATCAAAATCCCCACTCCCGGGCAAAAAATAATTGTCAAAAGTATCAAAATCCCCCACCCTGGAGCAAGGGAAGGCGGTCATATACAATAAATATTGGGGAGTTTAAGAAATGAGGACGCGACGGCAACGAAAACGTCATTTCAAAATATACCTTCTCTTTATTAGAGCACTTTCGCAATTATTCCAATTTGTTCATCTTGTAAAATGTCGGCGAACTATCCAGGAACTAAATTTCTATGAGCGGCGTTAAAGTAAAGAAAAAGAAAGAAAAATTTGCCATCATGGTTCACGTTCTCAACAACAACGTGAAATGAACAAATTTGAGGTTTTGGCGAGAACGTGAGCACATGATGCAAATTTTTCTTTCTTTTTCTTTACTTCAACGCCGGTCATGGAAATTTAGTTCCTGAATAGTTCGCCGACATTTTACAAGTTGAACACACTGGAATAATCGCGAAAGTGCTACAATAACGAGAGGATATAGTTTGAAATGACGTTTTCGTTGCCGTCGCGTCCTAGTTTCTTAAACTCCCTAATAACGTACCAATTCCCCACCCTGGGGACGTGATGTCCGATCAAAATCCCTACCCTGGGGATATACGTGACAGTCAAATTCCCGTGGGTTGCGCGACCCCCCCCCCCCCCCCGCCCCCCTCGGGCTTGACACTGATAGGTGCATTATTTTTAGGATTCCTCGGAAAGAACAATGTTGTTGGATTTTAAACGGCTAAAAAGGTCTGCTTTATTAAAAGAGATGACAGAATTAAAGTCTCGTTGGTCGAACGCGTTTTTCAAACACATCTACGGCCAGAGTCCAATCAGCAATTGAAGTTTGATTCGAATATTTCAAAAATGATTGCATTATTCGAAACGACTAACGGGTTCAATGTTCAAATAATCAACTCATTAACCCATTGACTACCGCAGGTTTTTACATTTTCGGAGTGATTTTACACCTATAAACGATGAATAGCAATTCGTGACTCTTTATTTGAACTACCAGGGAAAAGTGGTGCCGTCCTAAGCCACTGGAGGCTCAAGGTTTCTGAAAACGTCATTTTGACGTAGCTATTTTTTATCCGTGAAGCGACAACAATGGCCCAAGTTCGGTTTGCTTGCGATTTCTGCTAAATTTACAGCCATTTTTCATCTTTAGCGGCTGCCTGATGAGCATCATTAAGCGTGACGGTAGCTAAGAGTCCACTTTCTCAAAGAATCGAGCAAGGTGATGTACTTTGTTGTTGAATTTGGCTTGTTACTCGACGAACTGGGAATTTGGCCGGTCGAACACTTAGTACCTTTGGGACTCGACTATTGATGAATTTCTCGACCTACCGCCACATATTTTGGAATTTCTGTGTACTGAAGATGACCACGAGCAGGAAATTTTGGCGGTAGGTCGGAGTGGCTATGTGAAAGAATTGGGGGAAGGAACGGGCGCTGTCAAAAATTCTCGTTAGTTCCCAGCATGCAATGCGCTCAAGATGTTGAAAATGTCGGGAAGGCCCGAATGCACTGGAACAAAAGGCTGTATCTACGCTCGGAGAAGAATATGAACAAAAAAGTCATTTCTAAGCTAGAAAAAGGACTGAATTTCGTTATGATGGTTGAATTTTGGTTTTCCGACGATGATTTCCCTAAAAAACATGAAGGCAAAAAGGGGCATTTTTGTTGTTTCTCTTTGACGTTAAAAACGGCCAGTTTCGTTCTTGTCCAAACTCAAAAGGCCATATTTGGTAAAAATCGCTACGTTTCTTGCATTTATTGGATATCCAAATTTAAAGGGCATTCCATTTCGTGCTCACAACTAACAGTTAAGGCAATATTCGTGCGATTGAGAAAGTTGCAATGTTTTGAGGCATGGGAGTTTTTTACGGCCGGTTTTGGCCGGCACGGGTGCTAATGGGTTAATGTACTCTAGGGGGGTACGCTTGACCTGACTTGACTGTAATACCACTTGGCTCGGTAAAACAATTTTTATTAAAGATTTTATAGTAATGTTTGCAACGCATTTCAGCTAAATCTAAGGAAGAAATATCGGAAGAGGACAATATATAATTTAGTTGTGCTTAGCAATTCATGCGTTGGTACTTCGGTTGTTGCCTCTTTCTTTTTTAAGTCCAGTGGAATGGCGGCCAGTAATTGAAAATAGTGGAAATAGTTTATTTTGATCTTAAACTTGTTTTGGAATTCTTCAAGCGTTAGAAAGTTCCCATTCGCATTTAGGATATCTTGAACAAAAAGGATTTTCCGCTTGAACCAAGAACTCCAAAACAGGGGAATTTTTCAATATAATACAGTTATGACCTTATTGTTCCACAGTAGCAATTCGCCAAAAGAAAATATAGTGGTCTTGTTTTTAAATTCTTGGAAATATTGTAGAAGTTCTCAATAAAAATTAGGTAAACATTTGTTTAGCGTTTCAGAAATGTAACTGCATTTGAGAAGAAATTGAAGGCCCCCGTAGGCTGAAAAATAATAATTCGGTATCACTTTCCATGAGTCGTCGGTATCACCTAGTAACCTACCGTTATCCATGCTAAGCGTAAGGATTTCACCATTGCGGTAAAGTTGATCAGTAAAATTAAGTCCCCCTTCCGCGAAGGGCTGGTGCATTACCGCTCTCTATATTCTGTCTTTTTTTTCCAAAGGAAGGAATAGAGTTGTGTTTGGACAATTTTAATGACTGCACTTGGAACGGAAAGCATAGATGCTGCGAAAACTAATTGAGACATCCCTAGTGTTTTAGCCAATGAAGACCTTCCATAGAGCGTAAGATCCCTCGAAAGCCATAAATTCAATTTCATTTTCATTTTCCTCAATCTGCTAAGAAATTTTTCTTCAATGTTCTTATCTGGTATATATGATAGAAAGCTCTCCAAGATTTTAATTGGTTCTTTTGTGCTTTTAAATTCCAGTATCTTAGAAGGTCAATTTCACCACAGGGCCAACGGTACGGAAGCCAAGGTTTCAGTATACGACATGACCAGTTTGCATTTAGTTTCTGGCCATCGCCAAGAGATACCGTGGTAGTTGACCCAGTCAGTGCAACTCTGTTGATAAAACCAGGAAACACAAAACAAACGTCCTTTCGTCCGAATTAAGTGTCAAAGCATTTTCATCCCGTTGCTTACTGATTCCATATCTCTGATCCTCTCAGGCCTGCACTGGCAATACTAACTAGGATCAAGCGTATTATCATGAAGTGATGAGAAAAAGCCGCCATGAGAGATGAGAGAGGATATGAGAGGCGACCAAACTGCTCGGCCGGGGTGGCAAAATGGACGGGAGTGGTGCATTTTATAAATACGTAATTAAAACATTTTGCATCATCGGTTCTAAAACACCACAAAGGGTCGGTAATTTATTTTGTCTTTGTGACTTCCGTTAAAAAATCTCTGAGAAAAGCGCTAACAAGGGTAACCTGCAAAAATAGACACCATTGTAAGGCTCGTCATAGCAGATGGTCGAGTGATCAAAGCAATGATATGAAGAGTTGTATGCAATGTATGACTTTAGTGAGCCCAGCAAGGGACACTTGAACTTGAACAAACAAGAGCAGTTTAATCTTCAGAGGGAATTCCATATAATGGCCGATACAGGGAGGCTCCGCCCGAAAGGGACACCTTTTTCACGCTTCAGGTATATGAAAGGGTAAGGATTTCACGAGTCGAAGTATATGAAAGGGTAGGAGAATCTGTCATTTAGGTATTTAAAAGGGCATTTCTTTAAAATATTTCGAACACATAACCTTATTACTGTGCGAAAGGGGTACCATTTGTCAATGGAAGGTATACGAAAGGGGTACCTTTTCTGTCAAAAATGGTATATAAAAGGGTAAGGGGTCGGACCTCGGCGGGGCGGGGCCTCCCCGTATTAAAATTTTTTAGTACCCCCGAGGCTGGCTGTCCGATCGCTGGTCAAGAACACGTCGTCAAAGGAACGTAGACTGGTTAAGAGATTTAGCTCTATATGAATTGCTATATTGTTTCAGCCTTTTCTTAAAATGGAGTGCAGCGAGAACCAGCTCGCGAGCAAGCGAGCGCCGGTTTTCGCTGTGTCCAGTCTACTATCTGAACTCCTGAAACAAGCAGTAAAAAGTTATAGAAAAAGGATATCAGTTCTCACAATCGAGATGCACGAGAAAGTATAGCCGTATGTGGGACAAAATATGCGGCACGAGATTTTTCTACTCCCGCTCCCAATTTCAGTGCTCTTGGCAACTGAGAGCTTCATTTGAAACTGTACCAGCCCTACTCTTGTTAACAATCAATTCTTCAAAACTATAACAAACAAAACCTTACACAAATATTTCCTTGAGCTTCTATTAGTAAGCTTTTTAACAAAAATTGTAAGAAACAGTGGTCGCGCTCTTCTTTCTATATGTTAATAGGTTCAACTGTCGGTCTCGAACTATCTAAAGAATTCCAGCTCATCGTCGACAGACAACAGGCAAATAGGAGAAAATGGAAAGCAGGTTTTTTTAATTAAGTTATATGCTAGTGGGAGTACTTTTTCTTCTTGGTCGTCACCACCGATTCTCGTATGTATCTACAGTCCTTCATGCCCTTAATGTTTGCCTTGGAGTCATGGCCTTCTCCATACGCCCCAACAACGGTCGATACCACGTTCCAGTGTCTGCGGTCTGTCTGCCAGCTTTTCATAACTTGCTCCATAGATATATGCGGCAGACGTTCACTAATTTTATCCAGCTCTTTCTCCGCCTGATCAATGATAAACTGGGAAGAAGTTTGTAGGTCGCTTCTACTCTTCACCCTTTTTGGGAGCCGTGTAATTGGCTGTGCAGCTGCGAGATAAATTTTGCGTTCCTCTCGAGAAGACAATGGGCAAGATCCCGCTCCACTCTCTGACTGCAGTCGCGCAGCACTTGCTCTGCGCAAACGCGGAGAGTGAAGAGGAGTGCTACGCATGCTCGGGTCTTTCGCTTCTTCCTCCGACACAAGTTTCTTAAGATCCGCTTCTGACTTGCTCAAAGAGTGGTTACCACTGACACCAAGCGAGGCCGCGAATTTACGCGTGCGTGGTGGGGTTGACATACTGACGCATCTTTTATTTGCCGCATCCTCCTCATCAGATACAAGCTTGCGAAGATCAGTTTCTGACTTGCTCAGAGAATGGCTCATGACGACAGTTAACTGGTTCGGCTTTCCCCCTCGTGTTGGTTTTCGGCAGCTTAACTTTCTCGCCTGCGGAGGGGAAGCTAAGTTTAACCGCTCCGATACGTTCGCATTTGTTTCAAGCGTCATGTCACTCTGGGATCTGCTAAGGGAACGTGGGTTCATTTCGACATCTAAAGATGTTGACTTTTCGCCTTGTATCATAGAAGAAGAAATTCGCCTTCTCGGAGTCGTAGGGCTTCTGTTTGGAATCACCCCTGCATCCTTCATTATAGAAAAACTATTCTCGGAGACTTTTTGTGTTTTAAAGAAGGCTTCTCTTGAAGATCTGGGCGGCGGCGATCCAACGACAGCTGTCGGGCCTGCGTTATTGGCTCGGCGATCATCCTCGTATGTTCGGGAAGCTTCGACTATAGGCAAATTCTCGTCAAAAGTGTGGCCGTTCTTTTCCGAGTGACTTGGCCCGAATGACTGCGATCGTTTCCTTGTTGGGTCCGACTGCACGGAATTTGCAGTTGACTCCACTTTGAATGCCAAATCGATTCGTTCGGGTTTCTTTCTCGTTATTTCGGACGTCGGCTTTTTGTCGCGACCATTTTGTATTCCTGGAGTACTCGTCTTTCGCGGATTGTTTTGCTCAGAATTGTTCTGAGACTCAGTTGAACTAAAGGTATATCTCCGCCGCCCCATGGAAGGGCTTGTCTGAACGTCTGAACGCTGAGCGTCCCCTAAGCTGCCCAAAGATGGTGTTCTCGGAATGTTTGGTGCACCGGCGTTAAGTTGATCAGATTCCCTGGAGTTCGCGCGTTTTTTATTTATTGCGCTATTATTCTCCACCTTTGTTCTTACAATCGTTTGGCTGTTTATAGCTTGTGACGACATTACAGATCCGTTAGAACTTTTTCTAGTTGACTTGTTTTTCTTAAAACCTTGATGGCCCGAGCGTGCCACGGCCTTTTCATCTCCAGATGATGGAGCATTATCGCTGCTGCTATGATCAGAATTTCCACCTTCTCCTTCACTGCTTTGTTTGGCCGATGGATTCTCAGTTGTTGCCACTTCGCTTGGTGTCGTAGTATTATTAGTTTCGTCTAATTTTTTCTGCATGTTATCATTGTATTTATCGTCATCGAAGCAAGTAACTTCAATCGACGGTCCCGCGGCGTTAAGTTGATCAAGTGCGCTAGAGTTCGCGCATTGTTTATTTAGTCTGCTATTATTCTCTACTTTTGCTTTTACAATCTTTCTGTTTATAGCTCGTGACAACATTACAGACCCGTTAGAACCTTTTCTTGAAGCCTTGTTTTTCTTAATGCCTTGGTGGGAGTGTTCTACAACATTTTCATCTCCAGATAATACAGTTTTGGAGCGAAACACTTTGTCATTACTGCTGCTATGTTCAGAATTTCCACCTTCTCCTTCAATGCTTTGTTTGGCCGATAGTAGATTTTCAGTTGTTGCCACTTCGCTTGCTGTCGTACTAGTTTCATGCACTTGTCTCCAATTTAGGTCTTCCAACTTTTTCTGCATGTTTTCATTATAAGCATCGTCATCGGCGAAGCGAGTAACTTCAATCGACGGAGCTAAAGTCCCCGCATCCGTTGTTATTCTCTTGTTTACCGTCGCTTCAATAATATTCAACTGCTTCATTACCCAGCTAAAGTGAGGTGACTTAACCATTGTGTTTGCGAAAGCTGACATTTCGTTTGCAGGTGTAACTGATAGTACTCTTTTCGACGCTGAACTTTCTTTATGTAAGTCTTGGTTGCGTATCCACCTTTTAAGCCGCTTTTCTTCGCAGCATTCGTCATCAACCCACGCCTTACGCATCGATTCAGCTTACTTATTCCATACCCTCAATCGGAAAACGCTGTATAATGGTCCATTAACGGATTCCTTTCATGTACTCGAAACAAAGGTCTCTGTAGTCCTATTATATGCGCAAATCAACATCATCATAACTTCAGTTTACAAGCGGATTAAACAATGGACCCTGATTGGGACACATGCAGTGTTTCCTAACAACTGTTTGAGCCAGCAAATTTAAAAACAGAGCGATGTGCTATTACCGCTTACCCATCAGAAAGCAATAACTGCTGAGCAAGGCACTGTATGGATGAATAAACAAAGTTATGTTAATTACAACTTTCTAAGATTACCCCGGTCAATGGTCCATCGCAAATTAATTGGATTTATTTTTAATAAAGCAAAACTATCCGGCAGGGCCTTAGCGACCAATACAATTGAATAACTGCTAGTGAAAGAAAGCCTTTCTTCTCATCTTTTGATAGTTGGATAATTTGCATTGAACTCGAAGACAGCATGGTGCATCAGTAAAAATGCCACCGAGACTTTGAGGAAAACTGAAAGAAAATCACAAGGCATATTCAGTGTAAAATTCGAAGAAAGACGATGGAAGTGCGTGCTTTTTTTTTTTTTTTTTTTTTTTTCATTTAGTATAATATCGAGAACTATCATGATACAGTCGGGCCAGTTAGGCAAGTAAATCCCTGCTTGTTGTTTTTACTCTCAATTACCCCCCTCTGTTATATATGCAGTTACAGCCGGAAAGTAACATAAAAGCAAACTTGTTGCATGAACGTAATTACAGATACTAGTTCATCAATTTTAAGCAATTGCAATTGCTGCTGCTGCTGCTGCTACTACTGCTACTACTACTGCTACTTTTAGCTGTAGATGAA
The DNA here is from genome assembly GCA_016490735.1 of Pachyseris speciosa. Taxonomy (NCBI): domain Eukaryota; kingdom Metazoa; phylum Cnidaria; class Anthozoa; order Scleractinia; family Pachyseridae; genus Pachyseris; species Pachyseris speciosa. The sequence continues at coordinate 2,102,777 of JAEMWC010000011.1, read as the reverse complement.
GGGCGAAAATAGTTTTTGACAAAGACGTCACAGCACAAATCGTTTACTATGACATCATAAGTAACTCAATCTTATACAAGAGTAACCTCGCGATGACGGACTATTTTCTTCGTTTGAGGTTATTCCGAATGACGTCATCATTTGTAACAAGGTCACGTTTCCGCTGTGACTAATGAAGAATCGTTGCTCAACAGAGAGAAATGAAAGTGCAGAACTAATTGATTCTGCTACGACGATACTAGTACGGTATGTTGCTTTCACGTACCGGCGTAACATAACCGAGGATGGATGCTGTACAACTGAAGAAATAAAACACATAGTATAGTAATGTTCTTGTTCGTGCTGTATTACTAACGCACTTTCTTTTTTGTATTATGGTGCTAACTGTCTATAATAGCAAGGATCCCTGCAACGCTTGTTTGTTTAGAAGTTGTTTTAATTTTAAAAGTCTTTTCATGAAATGACCTTTCTGGGAGAAAATCGCATATTGAACAGTAATAGCACTTCAAGTTCACGTCATGATCTCTTTCGTTGGATAATATATCTTGCTGACAAAAATTCATGGACTTCCCACGCGTTCTGAAATTAGTTAAGCGAGCTAAAATTAACCTTGACAAGGCAATTCTAGTTCATGTGAGTATATTACGTGTGGTGACGTAGAATGGTGAGGTAGAGTTGCACGAAGTCAACCAACACGATGCCAACGTTGTAATGCGGAAGTTAAACATTTGCGAAACCTAGAGTTTTATTTTGCTGGCTTGGACGATTATAAAATGACGTAAAGTTGTTACGGACCATGGGACCGCCAAAAAATAGGTAACCAAAAGGTACATGTGGGTGATGCACTGTCCACCATGCATGGCAAACTTTGCGACTCAGTCGCATTGACGGACTTACAATAGGCATCACACACAAAAAAACTATAGGATCATGTTATGCTCAACGTCTGTCTCAATTCGCCTAATCGCGTCATTGGGCAATGACGAAATTGCCTCATGACTCCTGATTATTGCGAAAGCGGTAAAATTAGTGTTCCAAAGGCAAAACATTGTTTTTGTTTTCTTTAGAACATTTTGCGTATACGGTGTTAAGTGTGCGAACGATGAAAGAAACATTTTAAGAAGCAATGCTTCCGCAATGATGTTCCCTCTGTTGTCACTTCCGAGCCGAGCCTGTGAAGCCTTTAATTTTGCGGCCTCGAAGCGGTTTCAAGATAAGGACAGGTGCAACCCTTTCGTTTACTTAATGCATTCAGATGTCAATCAAATTCATTTTCACTTCAAACGCCTCGCACCTGGCCTCAGTCTCAAAAATCAGGTCAAACGACAACTTGACAAAAGTCGATCACTGTTTTCAACAGTCGATCGAAATCTGCTTATTAGTGATTAAGTGATTAATTTATTGATGCTGCGTATATTGAAGGCACAGCAGTAACCATCTCGTTTGAAAAGGTAAAATATGTGTTTTTACTTTTAAATTTATTTAGTATATTTTTTCATTCGATCAACACCATCCACGGAGAACCCTTGCAAGCTGTAGATCACAGCAAATACCTTGGAGTTGAACTATCCAGTGATCTAAATTGGGATGTTCATATTGCTGGCATTATAGGCAAAGCCAACAGATCTCTTGGCTTTATAAGAAGAAACTTAAATAAGTGCCCGGAAAACGTAAAGGAGCAAGCCTATTCGCTTTAGTTAGACCACAGCTTGAGTATGGATCTTGTACATGGGACCCGTACATTCAAAAACAGATAAAGGACATTGAGAGTGTGCAGATACGAGCGGCACGTTTTGTTAAAAATGAATACAGCACCACTCCTGGTACTGTCACGAAAATTCTGAATGATTTGAAATGGCCAACACTCGAGAAAAGAAGGAAAGGGCACGACTCACAAAGATGTTTAAAGTAGTTTCCGGTCTATCAGCTATGCAATTTCCACCCTATATATTATTTAAAAGGCGACAGGGCACTAGGCAATTCCACCCTAAGAAATTCATTCAAGTTGGTGCTAAAACAAACAAATACCAATACAGTTTTATTGCACGTACAACCAGAAACTGGAACTCCTTACCAAATAGTATCATTGAAAAGCAGTCACCGGAAGCTTTCAAAAAGGCCGTCATGTGCCATCTTTAAAAACGCTGACGTTTTAACTTTAACAGCAGTTGTATTATCGCCACACAATAATGGCCGTCAAATGTATGTCAGGGTGCGCACCAGCCTCTTTATTTTCTAAATATATTCAAAGAGCTACGATCACCAGGCGTACAACGAGGAACTCCCAGATGTTAAATATTCCTTTGTTTAAAACAGTCACAGGGCAAAGAACTTTCCACTTCAGGACAGTCAAACTCTGGAACTCACTAGATTCGACTCTTAAGTTGAAACCAACACTACAGGACTTCAAACGTTGCCTGAGGAGAAGCCTTCTCTCGAATTTTTTAGTGACTTAATTGCTCCACTTTTTATTTCATTAATTTATTTTTTATTAATAATTAATCGGTTTGATTATGTCATTTACTAGTTAATTAGTTAATTAATTTACTTGTATATAGCATTAGTTATCTCTTTATTCTGAAAAGCCCATTTGGGACGAATAAAGTATTTATGTATGTATGTAACTGAATATAATTGTATTTTTTTTCTTTTTTATTTTTGATAAGCACATGCACATCTGCATATCTGCCGTGATGGGATATACCCTTTGCAGATTATACGATTAGAATTAGAATTAGAATTAGAATTAAAACGCTTGGCTATGTATTAAATGTTTATATTAATTGACATTGCCTTGATCATGAGTAGAGCGAAGAGATAATTTCTTGACACCAAGATCCGATTCGGTGGCTGCGCTTTCTAATTAATCTTACGTACCTAAACGGTAGAATTTACGTCTTAACGTATTTAATAGGAATCACTTGGTTCTCGTTAAGCGAACCGGATTATTTATGGCAAATTCTTTGATTGCACTCACGTGATAAGACGGTCATGTTGGTGCCAAAACAATAGAAAAATGTAGCTCAAGGTTTGCATAATAATAGAGTCAAATTCCCAAAAGACTTTTTCGCTATTGTTCTTTCCACCAACATAGCCGCCGTCAGGGGCGGATCCAGGTATTTTTGATTGGGGGGGGGGGGGGGGGTCCAAACTTACTTCAAATTACTTCTCCTCGTAGCTCCGTCACTCTCCCCAACAACCCTCCCTCCCCCCTCCCCCAGCCGCCGTTACAAAAGGGAGTTTTAGAAACGAGGACGGGAACGACAACGAGAACGTCACAAAACAATAGGTTTAATGAGCAGAAACAATCGCTCTGCACGTGCGTTTTACATTTTCACATTTTTTCTTTGCCATCCTCTGCAAAGCAGCAACGTGAATTGACCAAATTTTAGGTTTGGGCGAGAACGCGAGCACATGATGGCAAATTTTCTTTTTTTTACAATCAACTTTACTTTAACGCCTTTCATAGAAATTTAGTTCCTGGAAGAGCAGAATTCATGGACACTCTGGATAAGCTTAAGACTATATCTTCTACTTCTACATTTGAACATATCACACACTTCCTTCGTGATTCTGCTGCTGAACTGTCCATCGAACTTCAAACTAGACACGGTCGTAAACTATCTTCAGTCGGTAGGTATGTTTCTCCTGGTATTACTCGTACACGTCAAAGTAATTCTAACCAAGTTAACCGTTCTAATCCGCCACTTACGGCATTGAACCCTGGCACCCATCCACCCATCACTACATACCACACCAATCACGCTCACGATCAATCTGTTAGCAATTCTATCATCACCCCTCTTCTTCCATCCAAACCCAAACGTAAACGCAGACGCCGCCGCAAACGTAAAGCCAACAACAATAGATACTGGAGACGCGACAACAAAAACATACAACTTGACACTAACGCTGTCATCAACTTAAGCAGCGTCACTCTCACTCACGAAGAGACCCAGTTACTTGCTAGAGGTCTCTCTTTTTGCCCCACGCCACGCAACATCAACTGGACTGAGGTTAGAGCTGATTTCAATGAATTCACCAGACGTATGCGACTACTCGAATTTTTTCATGACTATCCCCCTCAAAATAACCCCAATCCATTCCGCCCTAAAAGCACGTGGACCCCTCCACCTCACAGAGATCCTGCCCTTGACACCTTTCTAGACGCTGTGGAACGTGACCTCTTCAACATCAAACCATCTCCTATACGCGACAACCTAACCGCACGCGAACGACATGCTTGCAAACTACTTAGCAGACGCACTGACATTATCATTAAATCCGCAGACAAGGGGTCCGGTATAGTCATCATGGACCGGGATTGGTACATCAACGAATGCCTACGACAGCTAAACGACACCAAATTCTACAAGACTCTAGATAAGGACATCACTGATGACATCCAAAAACGCATACGTATTTACGTACAACGCATGCACCGTGACCAAATCATTGACGATGACACTAAACGTTTTTTAATACAAACCGATACTAAGACCGGACGTTTTTACATTTTACCCAAAATTCACAAACAGGGTAATCCTGGACGCCCTATTGTTTCTAGTAATGCACATCCAACAGAACGCATCTCACAGTTCGTAGACTATCATCTCAAACCTCTCGTACAGACTACCCAATCATTCATAAAAGACACCACTCACTTCCTCAACAAACTCGAAAATCTCGGACAACTGCCCAACAATGCCATTCTCGTTACACTTGACGTTTCTTCACTCTACACCAACATACCCCATAACGAAGGCATCAATGCATGTCGTTACTTCCTCGATACACGCAAACGCACTACCTCCACTATCGGCACTGAAACTCTCTGTGACCTCATACGCATGATACTCACTATGAACAACTTTTCATTCGACGACAAGCACTACTTGCAAGTACACGGCACTGCCATGGGAACTAGAATGGCACCATCTTATGCCAATCTTTTTCTCGCCAAACTCGAGACAAACGCTCTATCACATGCCCCACACCAACCGCATACCTGGTGGCGCTTTATAGATGACATTTTTATGATATGGACACACTCAGTAGACGATCTCAACACCTTCACCACATATCTCAACAACATTCACCCTACAATTAAATTTACTTCCAATTATTCTTTCTCATCCATACCCTTTCTGGACGTCAACGTGTCACTGAACAACGGTAAAATCACTACTGATCTTTACACTAAGGCTACTGACAAACATCTCTACTTGTTACAATCCTCTTGCCATCCCAGACACAGCAAAAGAGCTATTCCATTCAGTTTAGCTCTCAGACTTCGACGCATCTGCTCTTCTGACGAAACTTTCGCACTCCGTCTTAACGAACTTAAGTCTTATCTCAACAAACGTGGGTACAATCTCTCTTACCTCAACAACGAAATACAACGCGTTTACAACATTTCACGTACCGAAGCACTTGCCCCCAAACAACGCAATTCAGATACTAACCAGCCTACACGTGTACCCCTTGTCATAACATACAATCCAGCTATTCGCTCCGTATCATCTATTATTCACAAACACTTAAACATTTTATCTTCATCTCCCCGCTGCGTTGACGTTTTCAAGGCTGCCCCTCTTGTTGCTTTCCGACGTTCTAACAATCTTAACGATCTATTGGTCAGTGCTAAACTACGTAAACCTGCTAAAAATAACCAACCCCTTGGTGCCTTTCGCTGTGGCCACAACTGTTTAACATGCAACTACATAACTGATGGACTTACAACCTATACTTTTCATTCCACCGGCGAAACTAGATTTATCAAACATCACATTGACTGTAATTCCAAAAATGTCATATACATGGTACAATGCAATCACTGTCACAAACAATACATAGGCGAAACTAAACGACGACTTAAGGACCGTTTCAACGAACATCGTAGAACAGTCGACAAACAAACCAACAGCTCTAAACCCACTGCAGTATCAGAACATTTTCTCTCTAACGGTCACAGCGCTTCTGACATGCAACTAATTCCACTAGAACTGTCCAAATCTAATCGTGACGGTGTACGAAGGGCCAGAGAAGCATATCTAATTGATAGAGGTCAAACTCTTGAACCGTTAGGTATCAACAGAAAAGAAGAAATATAATACCTATCTTTTTGTTTTCTTGTTACGTTTTTTTCAAATTTTCAAACTGTAACGTTTTTTTATTTTACTTTGTATTGTTTACCTTTATTATAATATCATGTTACATGTACAACTTTTTTTAAAACTGTAACGTCGTTTCATCTTAGGGTCATAATATGTAACACCCTGATGAAGGAAGGCTGTGCCTCCCGAAATATTGGTTTAAATATATATTCCTAGCCGTGTAACCAGCCTTGCTTGTTTCTTACCGTTTTCTAGTTTACAATTTTATAGCTGGTTAGATCTATTACAGGATCCGGCTCTTCTATTTTGCAACGGTGGTCCTTGCTATTTAGTATTTTCCAGTGTTTTTAAAAGTTCCTGGATAGTTCGCCGACATTTGAACAAATTGGACAAGTTGAACAATTTGGAATAATGGCGCAAGTGCTACAATACCGAGAAGATATATTTTTAAACGACATTTTCGTTGCCTTCGCTGTCCTTGTTTCTTAATCAGTTTAAGGAGACTATCACGTGTTTAACGCTGGTTCGACAAAACTGCTTTGCGAGCAGAGGTGAGTGACCGTCAGAGGGCACCACCAAAAATAACATTTCATTGTGGAAATATGCCTGGAATTTAGATCAGTGGCTAAATACAATGGCTTTCCGTCAAAACACAAGTCAACCAGTTTAGTAATAATACGCGATCCTGTCGATGCGAGAATTTCAGCGTCAAGCAAGTCATAGTAGAAAAAATTCGGCTGAGGAAGGGGGGTCCGGACCCCCCGACCCTCCCCCTGGATCCGCCACTGAAATCATATATTTGAACTGCGGATTAAAGAATGAGTATGTGCCGTGTATATGATCATCGCAGTTATGAACACTACTGACAGTCAAAACTCCTGAAGCGTTCCACCTAAATAATGATTAATGCGTTCATTAATCCAGAGCCGCTTCGATTTCGAAAAGTCAACTGAACATTGTGATCATCCAACCGTAGCCGCCATTCGAATATCGAATGTTGATTCCATAACGTCTGAAATGGTCCAGTATATTCCGCACTGTACGTTCAGTTACCTTTAAATCTCGGGAAATTTCGCTCGTATGGTAACCTCGATTATAGAGATTTGTAATTTCCTCTCTCATGGGAATGGAAAGAGCTTTACCTGGTTTTATATAGACCTTCCAACACATTTCTGGCCGCCATTTTACCCTTGCGTGAAATTTTCCGTATTTGGTATAGTCTTCCCTCGTCCTTCAAGGATGCAACAAATACAGACACTGGAGAGCTTTCTGAGCTATCTGATCAAGGTCAGCGGTTGCTTCTGAATGACTGGCTGTATGTGTGCAAAAGACGCTTTTCCCTGGGGAAAGGCACTTATCTCATTATTTGGGAGGTTTTCAGAGGGCAATGTTCTGTGCAGATTTCACTCTGAGATCTCAGATGTGTTTTCTATGCAGATAAAGAGAGATACGTATGTGTCAGCAATTTCCAAGTTGTTCTTTTTATTTGTTTCGGAGGAAATATTTTGAGTTAACCAAACTCAAACGTCAAAGATATGAAAAATCCTTTAACGTAATTTGAGAAAGGTTTTTCGTGAGTGTGAGTTTACTAAATTATTTCTAAATTAAGTTTTAAGTGGGAGGATGGCTAGCGTTTTGTATGTGCCCGCGTTTCCTATTTGAATGAGTGACTTCCAGAATCCGATTAGACTGCTAACACTCGCGCGCGCGAAATTGCGAGGAGACGCGACGCTGGGGCGTCTCCTCGCAATTTCGCGATAGCGTGTGCATTTCTCCCGCCCCACAATCCATCGCCGAAATTAGAGATTACTCGCAGTTTAGAAACCGATTTACCCAATATACCTTTCCAAGGATTTTTTTTCTTCAACTTCAGCTCCTCACTTTTTTCGGCTTCCGGATTGCTGAAAAAGCACATTTGAGACACAGATAAGACTGGAAATAAGAAATAAGACTGGAAAATTCTATTTGTGTGAAGTATTTTAAAATGTTTTTACTTAGGGACGGACCATTAGAAAAGTGATTGGGGGGTGGGGAAATACACAAAAAAAAAATCATGCAAGGGAAGGTAGCTGAAACAAAAAAATCATGCAAAGAAGAACTGAAGTAAACAATTTCTGCAGAATGAATTGCCCTTCGGGCTGACAAACTGTGCCTGCCTGAAGGGCACCTTGGTAGCCACTTTATACGGCAGTATTGTTAGTCCTGGTAGAATCCCCATTTCTCTACAATTAGGAAAACGGACAAATCCCCCTTTCCAGTTTGATACATTTTGTGCACAGCAACCTCAACATCGATTCTGGTTGCCAAAACCCCTTGCAGAAAAACCCACATGGATAAACATGGCTTAAAAGTGTTAAAACCATGCCGGTGCTATAAACAGCCGTCCTGCTTGATTCGTTTTTTAAAGCAAGCACATAGGGAGTTTTGAAAGCCTCGACATCATCACAGGAAAGAGTTTACAACGGAAATGTATAAATGAAGATTGTGGACACAGATATGCACACACATACCGGACTATAACGCTTTCTTACAGAAGTCACTTCTGCTATGGTTTTTGGTTATTTATGTTGCAGGCACCAACAAGTAGAACTGATGTTGTGCTTTTTAACTTTGTCATTAAATACAGACACTTTTCTACTGCTTTTTAGTGCCAATGGAATTGGTATTTAATAGCAGGGTTCTCTTGTATCATTTATAGTCAACAGTTCAATGTATCAGTGAAAGCTGTTTTATTTGAACATTTATGTGTCCTTTGATATTAATTTAGTGACATTCTCGAGAAAGACACTGTTCTTTTATGAGTTTCTCAGCGTTCTTATGTGCTCAGAGTTCGCCGATCGAATACTGGACGGCCTTCTCCGTATATCAGGTTCCTGCGGAAGGAGATCGACTTTATCTTAGTGCGACAGAGACATTGTCCTTGTGTAGCGAGTTATTGAATTGATTTCGTGAGACTAACGAAAACTAGAGGCCACATTGGCCTTGTCGGGGTCAAAACGCCAATGTCCCAACGCGCTGTGTACATTTAAAACTTTATTCGAACGGTCTTAAAGCGGTTGCTGGGAATACAAAATAAAATACATGTTCAGATACAACGAAAAATGGGAACGGAAATGAACAAGTGCGATAAAATTAACGGCGAAAGAAGCGAATCGACTAGTGAAAATAATACTTACATACGTTGTATGGCTTAAAGGAAACGGAAAAAATTTCGTACGACTGACGCTAAGAATTTTCCAAAAAACGTTGAGTCCCCGAGATACAAAATGTGAGTGAATTTTTCAAGTAAAGCAGCAGTTTTTATACCAATGAACTAAACAAAGGACAAAATTATGCAGAAAAAACTAACAGAATGTTAATTACGGGAAAAGCGACATATAAGCGTGCAACCAAAAAAATATTAACAGAAAAGGCTTAAAAAAGACATTGAAACGCGGCAGCAACAGGCCTTCATTCGGCCTTCAATGGCAATCGGAAATTACAATTTGCTTCCGTCCCTGATTCGCCTACACGTACACGGTTGTAATATTATGACAAAGTTAGCATAAAAAGATCTGAATTCCTTTAATTACTTAATTTAATTACTTAATTATCCTCTCCCCGTCGGGGATTTTCAGGGATAATGATACAAATACAAACTATGTGAGAAACAAATAATTCAAATAAACTCAACATGATAAGAATCCCAACTAGCCGGAGGCAAACCAGTCGTCTATTTACAAGGATGACCGAGGAGTTGAACCAGGGACTACCCAGATCAACACCAGCTAGCGGCCAGCCCGGTTGCTCGAAAGATTGTTAATTTAACCATATGTTACCTGGTAACGGTTAGTTAAATTTGCTAACAGCGGGTTAACTAACCGTTGGTTAAATTCCCGTTGCTCGAAGGTCTGTTAAGCCGACGCTAATCACTGGTTAGCTAACCAATGGTTAAATAAAATCTCCCAGACTTTAACCATCTCCGAACAGGTTTGACAAGTTTTCCCGCGAAAGTTTTTTACTATCTTCTGTCCACTTTTAGTAGTAAAATGGCTGCCGAAAATTCTTTACTTGAGCTTGAAGTCTCTGCTGTCAATGAGCAGTCAGGAGAAGTGCAGATAGTTAAAACCGCCTGCAGGAAACGAAAACCAAATTTTTCAGCGCAAGAAATTTGGATAATAACTCAAAAGTTTGAAGAAAATCAAGCAGTACTGAAATCAAAGTTTACTAACACAAACACTAACAAAATGAAGCAAAGTGTGTAGGAAGAGATGACACTCGCCGTAAACGCAGTAGGAACTGCACACCGAAGTGTAACTGAAGTAAAAGAAAAGTGGACAAACCTCCAAAGAGCGGCGAAGAACGAGCTCTCAAAGTTCCGTAAGGAACAAAGGAAAACTGGCGGTGGCCCTCCGCCAAAAATGCCGTCTCAGAGCACGGACAAAATTTTAGAGTTATTGAAAGACATACCGTCTTTCAGCGGTTTACAAGGATTTGAAACAGGTTGGTGAAGAGACGACTTTGTTTACTCTTGAAACTATAGACTGTCATGTGACTAGCAACAGGCTCTTTTCCTCGCGGTGGTAACGCCTTGCTGATGATGTTGAGTATTTTGAAACATCTACATGCAAGCGGGATATACAAAACTGCATTTTGACATCGAATGAAAAGATAAGTACTTAGCTGCTTTTAGTGTTTTATTGAGCAATACAGTGTTGATAAGACTCGAGCATATTAGCGTTGTAAACTTAGGTAATACGCTGCAAGTAACACTTTCTCAGCTTTGTAGAGGAGGACATTGGGGTTTGCGGTGATACTTATTTTTTTGTGCGGTGTTTCGGTGAACAAAATCTCACCTTGCGGTGTTGCGGTGATCTCAAACCCTGTGGTGTGCGATATTTGTGTTTTTAAACCTACGGTATTCGATGAAACAAAAGTGAGGATGATGTAGGAACCAGCGACGAAAGCGGAAATTATTTGCAAGGAGAAATCGGAAGCTCAACAACTTTTCTGCTGGCGAAAGGTCACGTTCAACAATCTCCTTCTATCGTGACATTTTACCTCGTAGTTGAGTTACCAAATGACTTAAAAATAATTAAATCTTATAATTCCTTCAAAAATGTGGAAACGTTTATGTTCAAAATCAAACTTCCACGAGTTCAGATTTTTACTTGATTCCTTATATGAAAATCAAAAACCCGTAGAATATTAGATTTATGAATGTATCCATATGCTTTAATTATGTAATTTCGTTCAGTTATGTATGGGGATCTTCTTTGAAAAGCTCGGTAGAGCTTGCTTAAAGATCTCCTGCCATTATATATTATTTTCAGTAGCAGGTATACATAATTATGTACATCACTTTATGTAAAAGACTGATATAATGAACAAATAAACTACTTTGACATTTTCGCCTGAAAATGCCATATAGCATACCAATCAAACTGAAACATTGAGAGATCAAAGGAAATAAAATGCGAACTTTATTTTGCTGTAGCAATACTATACTTGCTAACGACTGAAAAAGCGGCCTCCCACATGGAAACGCTGCTGTTTAAGTTGGCAGTTGTAGCTTTTTCAGCTGAATATTCACAGTCATATCATGTACACTTGACCAAAAAAAGCTGGAGCAAGGATAAACAGGCATCAACTGTGTCATTACAGTTTAGAGACAGACGATATATGGTAATGGCAGCATGGCCTTGTGATAGTATGAAGTTGTTGAGATAATGACATTGATTGTCCTGCATAGAAGGTTTATCATGTTTTTAGGTTTTAGGTTTAGGATGTTTTTCCCCTTTTTCAAAATGCCATTTAGACTTAAATCATTTGACTATTGCGGTGTCAGATTTTGTCAATTTTTCTTGGGTGATGTGGTGTTTGTTAATTTTGTTGCGGGATTCAGAGTCCCCCAATGCCTCCCTCTTTGTAGTTTTGACTAGAAAATGGCTGAGAACATTTTTCTTTAGTTGTACTTGCATTGGCTTTTCTCGTGTGATTTATTGTGTTGTTGTAACCATTCCAGGGGAAGAAAACCTTGATGTGGATATGATGACTTATCCAAGTGAGACAGCAGATTTGCCCATTTTCCCCCTTGTAACTGCCAATGAGGCTGACATGTCAGCTGCAATGGGCCATGAAGAACTGCAGTTACCTGATGAAATTTCTCTGAAAGGCCCACCTGCTGCTTCAGCAGGACCAAAGAACACACGCAGATGTACATGTAAGCAAAAGAAAGTCACATCAGATGATGTGCTTCGCCTACAGTATGAAACGCTGCAATGCAAGAAGGAAACATTACTCTTAAAAAGGCTAAGCTTGAGCTTCAAATAAAACTGCTTGAGAAGCAGTTGTAGGCCAACCAGAGTTCATGTTCTAATCAACTTGAAAGTTTGCCATGTCTAGTTCCCTGGCAAACCTGCTGTCATATTAACTTTTAAAGTTTGTATCATTCAAATTATCTCACTTGGGACAAAATTGTATTTAAATGACTTACTATTGAAGCTATTATAAAGTCTAAACCACACAAGTAAATTTTATATGGAAATATTTATGAGTACTTATTATTTTGCTTGTGTGGATGACAAAATTTGCAAGTACTGGCATGAGAACAAAGAAAAAATGCATTTCAAAAGCACATTAAGTACATGTACACATTTTACAATGTCTGTGCACAGCTTTTGCAGTCCTTTCTCTGCAAGCTATTCACTGTTAAAAGTGATATCTTTGCATGCAAACACATGTACCAGGAGCGTGTAAACAAAGCATAATTGAAACCTGCTCAGGCAAAGTTTAAATTCCACATGTAGTTGTGGGAAGGTTATACACAAGAAATTGCCTACTCCCTCTCCATGGGTACAGACAAGTCAAATGCCTGCAGTTTGCACAGGGGAATGTTGAAGTTTTGAGTTGATGGACTAATACATGTAAGCGGTTGCATACATTTATGTTAAGGAACTTAAACCTAAAGCCAAATATTTTTAGTTTTTAATATCACTCCCTCTACCAAAAGCAAACATACCAGTATTTTGCCATTATTTTGTACCAACTCAAAATTGTGCTCTTATGTTGCTTTTAAATTTAGCAAAACTAGCAATCATTTGTACCCATGACCAAGCTGTGAGATGCGTCATGGATCTGTTGTCAATTTTGTCACAAAGTCTGCTGCAATTCAAAGTCTTTGAAAACTTGAATGTAAACCAGTTTGTGACGTAAAATCAAAAAAGACCTATGCCTCCCACAGCACGCGGTTTGTGGGTTCATGCAACTGCTAGTTTTGTTAACTCTACATAGCTTGTGCAACACATAAAAAGCAAATTTTGAGGGAAAAAATGGTAAAATATATTTGCTATAGGTGCAAAGAATGTTTTCATAACAACAAAAAATGATATTTTTTTGCCTTTTATGTGCATTTCAAATACTTTGGGGATTTCATAAAGTTGAAGGATTTTCAATTTTTTGGGGGGAGGAGAGAGCATTAATTCCAGTTGGCAATATTGATAATATGCTCTTTTACATAGTTTACTTTTTTATTGCTGTCTAAGTCAAAGGTGAAGAAGGCTATTTGTATTCCTTGATATATTTCAGCATTTCTTACAAGCTTTTGATTTTTCTTTTATATAGTGTGATTGTTGTCTGTTCTATGAAATGGATGAATAGACTGTTCACTTTATCAACTTTCGCACAGTAAATAATTTAATAAATAATGAAGTTGGTAGTTATAGAATACTGTGTGCAACGACAAAATACTATTTTTCTGTGAAACTCTGAAAACTGTAAACACCCCAAACTATTTCAGGAATGATTTGTGTTGAAGCCACCTGGTCATAAGGACACTAAACTGCAAGTAGCAGAAGTAAAAATTATTAGTTTTTAAAATGGTTTTCTCATGTGTATCAACTGCACGGTGATTAACTACTTTATAACTGAAAGTGCAGTCATTAAGGGTAAATCTCAGACTGAGGCCTTTCCATATTGACCAAGCAATAGCAAGGTCAATACCGCTAGCCCAAGGTTTGAGATTTTCCTGTAACAACCTAACGGTCAAGGTTATTAAGTTGTTCATTATATGGCTAACAAAACGGTTCCAAAGCAAAAGCAGAAGTCCTCACTTTATGGTAATGCATGCTTATCTATTCATTCATTATTCCAAACCCAATATATAGCTTGAAGAACAAGGGAACATTAAGGGAAATGTGGCGAAAATGGCAAATTCGGCAAAGTCACCAGAGACTTTTCGGGAAATGTAAATGAATATTGCAATGTCAAAGAATTAAGGCGAAGATGGCATATTTGGCAAAAATGGCAAATTCATCAAAATTTGCTGATTTCAAGGGGCCCCTCTTGCCTTCTCATTTGCATTTGCTTCCAAGTCCCTGGCAATTTTGGCAAATTTGCAAATTGCCATTTTCATTGTTGCATGCATTTCTGGACATATCTCAGTATTCCTGGTCATGTTTTCACTTTTTTGCTCTAATTGCAGCAAATTTTAATGTAAATAAAACAAATTTGACCTTTGGTCAACCACTTGTTTTTTTTTTTTTTTTTCATTCCTAATTTGTATAGTAATAATAATAAAGGATAAATCTTGCCAAAGACTTCCTCAATTAAGGATAAAGTGTGTATGATTGTAGCTTAACCCAAATTTAAATTTTCAACTGGTGCCTGCCTACAGATTTCCCATGGATGTAGTAGGGAGGAGTTGTTAAAAAATATCAAGCAAATTCATTGTGTGATTTTGTCCTTATTTCTCATGACCACACTGTTTTATAACGTGTTCATATTACAAGGAGAAATTACTGATCACTTTTAGGGCTAAAAAAGAGTATATAGGAATGTGAAACACAAGTGTGATACTTTGAAAACCCCAAACTCCCATAGCACATACATGATCAGTCACACACACCCTGCATTCTTAATTGAGTGAGTATTTTACTGAGTTGTTCTCTCAACAATATTTTTGAGGTAAGTTATGTTGGGCTGTTAAATTATAAGTAAGGATTTAAAGGTAATGCTCAAAATTATTAAGGCTTAGAGGTGGTTGTAGAGCAAATGCCCTTTCCAAAGTTGAAGAAGAAAAAGTGATTTTTGATTGGCTCTCAAGAAAGCCAAAAAACTGTGCATAACAAGATCAAAGTCACTCCCATTTTCCAACTTGGGAATGTTGAGTGAGGTGAAAATCA
>JAEMWC010000011.1:2077500-2082500 GCA_016490735.1 Pachyseris speciosa | reverse complement strand
CCATTTTCTTATATACAGACGTTGTTGTGTTAACACCTGCCTCAGCTCTGTTTAAAGCGATCACTCCATCGTGAATAGCACGAGTTTCCAATCCCAAAATCAAACATTATACTACTTTGACTCAAATGATAATAAATAATAATAATAATAATAATAATAATAATAATAACTTTATTTACCCAGGGATCCTTATCACTAAAAAGTGATCTTCTAAAGAGCCGTGCGCATTAAAACTAGTACTTAAAAGCTAAGACTTAAAAATTATTGACATTGTTAAAAAAATCCGATAATAAGTGCTAAACTAAGTTAAGAAATTACTAATGTACAATAGCGGAATAAAAACTATTTAAAGTAGTGGCCTGCTTAGCCTCCGCTGACAGACTGTTCCATGTTACTGCGCCCCTATAACGATAACTCTTCTTGAGGGCCTCAGTGTTCGGCCGCGGAATAAACAGGTTATGTTGCGCACCTCGAAGATTATGTCTGTGGATGGTATTAACGCTGGCGAATTTATCAGACAGGTATTCGGGTACAAGGTTATTTACAGTTTTGAACATTAAAGATTTCAGTTGTTTTGCACTTCTGCCAGCGAGGCTATTCCATTTAAGGGCATGAAGAATCTGGGCAGATCTGGCATCCCAACTAGACCCTGTTATTATGCGTGCAGCCCTGTTTTGTAGTTTCTCTAGTTTTTGGCTGAGGCCATTACCGATGCAGCCCCAGACAGCGCCGGCTGCAATAATCGAGATGCGGAAGAATCAATGCCTTGTAAATTGTGGCTAGGGTACTCTGGGGACATGTCGATCTTAGCCTCCTCAGGGCAGCAAGTACTTTACGGCAACTTTACCGACGACTTCAACGGAGATGTGAGCCTCCCACGAGAGTGTTTCATCAACCTTAACGCCTAGGCATTTGTAACTATTGACTCTTTCAATTGAATGCCCATCAAGGCATATGTGAGGTTCACTAGGGAGCAAAGAGATTTTGTGCCTTGTGCCTGTAAACAGACACTTAGTTTTGAGGACATTAAGACTTAGACGGTTAGAATCGAGCCATTGTTTCAGATTGCCTAAATCGTGAGTCAGGGATGAAAACAGCTCTTCAGGGTCTTTGGAGGCAAACGTGAGATTAGTGTCATCGGCGTACATCCTCACATCTGATAGAAGGTTACAGTTTTGGAGATCATTAATGTACAGTAGGAATAGTAGGGGGCCGAGGATTGAGCCTTGAGGCACCCCACAACTTATGAAGCTAGTTTCAGAATTTACGGTGTAACCTGAGTTCTATCAGAGAGGTAGTCTCGGAAAAGACTAAGACTTGCACCTTTAAACCCATACAGCTCCAATTTTGACAGAAGGATCTCATGGTCAATAGTATCAAATGCCTTTTTTAAATCAATAAACAGAATGGCATTTGTCAAACCATCGTCGATGTTAAGACACCAATTGTCTGTGATATCAATAAGAGCTGTAAGAGTAGAGTGCATGGGTCTAAAGCCAGACTGGTATTTCGAAAGTACGAGGTAGGCTCACTACCAAACAGAAAAAAATGGATAAGGAGATTAGTTTCTGAAGAAACTGTGGTGCTGCGTCGGTGGGGAGTGAAACATGTAAATTTGGTTTATCAACGGAGTTGATAATGTAAATTGACCACCGTACAGGGATTCGATTAGCTGACGTTTCGAGCGTTAGCCCTTCGTCGGAGCGAATCGAGGAATTGTGGGTTGTGTATGGTTTATATACAGAAAATGGAGCTACGCTATTGGTGAAAAAATAGGAATGGAGTTGTTTCTGTATCCAGCAAAAGGATCAAATATTTGAAATTACAATTTATTTATGTAATGATTGTAGTTATTGTTATTTACGTTTAATTTTTATTTGTATTTTCTTTATTTTACCACACCACAAATAAAATTATTATATTGAAAACAAAATCACAAAATTCATAGCTGAAACGGTGTATCCATTCAATAAAACTTGTTTGAAATCATCAAAGTATGCCAATTCACTGTTTCTGTAACGTAGAATTGTTCAACGTAGTATCTGCTCGTAGCATTCAACTTACAATTTGTAACCACTAGTTTTAATCGTTCTTTGTACTGAAAAAACAGTCTGTTGAGATGTCGAAAGCAGCCGGATAAAGTTAAGTAGTGTCCACAGCCGGTCAGTTTGTCTTTTGCCCGTCCCTGCATGAAACCCCTGGAAGAACTCAGTCTGCGGTCATTTCATCTTCCACATTAGATTGGGCTGAAAGGCATCCTGGCATTTCCAGCGTCTTGGGAATTTTTTCCAGCAATGCGAAGGCAACAGGAAAAATTCTTTTGTTTTTAGTGGATGACAAGGATGATGAATCTAAAGGAAGGAAAAGGAAGGAGGATTGTGTTACTGTGGGTGAGTGAACATGGGAAAAGAGAGAGCGAGAGAGGGGGGAGGGGAGAGAGGGGGAGGGGAGAGAGAAGGGGAAGGGAGAGAGAGGGGGAAGGAGAGAGAGGGAGGGGAGAGAGGGGGAGAGAGAGAGAGAGAGAGAGAGAGAGAGAGAGAGAGAGAGAGAGAGAGAGAGAGAGAGGGGGGAGGGAGAGAGGGGGAGGGGAGAGAGAGGGGGAGGTAGAGAGGGGAGGGGAGAGAAAGGGTGGAGGGAGAGAGGGAGGAGGGGAGAGATAGGGGAGGGAGGGGGAGGGAGAGTGAGAAAGAAAATATATTATTGAGACAAGACAAGACAGTTGTCTGTTTAAATGCGGAGTTTACCAAGAAAATCGTAAACCATATAACATTTATACAGCAAATACATGTAATGGTTTCACTGAAAATAAAAATGAGACGTTGGTAAGAAACAGTAAGTAAGTAGGTAATGAAGTAAGTAAGTAAGTAAGTATATAAGTAAATAAGTAAGTTAGCAAGTAAGTAAGCAAGCTGATTAAGCAAACAAGCGAGCGAGTGAGTGAGTGAGTGAGGGAGGGAGTGAGGGAGTGAGTGAGTGAGTGAGTGAGGGAGGGAGTGAGGGAGTGAGTGAGCGAGTGAGTGAGTGAGTGAGTGAGTGAGGGAGGGAGGGAGGGAGGGAGGGAGGGAGGGAGGGAGGGAGCCTTTGAGGATCCCAAAGAAGACCACATGTCGGTCATTGGCCTTCTCTTAGAAGCATCGTAAAGGGATATGAATACCATTGCGGTTGCAAAGTGCGCAGGGTGATACAGATTCATGCAGATATATGTACCGCGTTGTCTTAACTGCGAACACATTGAAGGTTAGAAATGAGCTTGAGTACTGTACATATTATGGACGGTCATGTACTTGCCAGTAATGACTTTCAAAAAATGTAAACGGCAGTGTTATTGATGTTTATGTTTTTCCGAAGACATAATAGACTTAACGATAAAGAAAATGACATTCCAATGATGTTATTGATAGTGCATAAGCATGGTAATTGGGCAAATGAACCAACGGATGATTAAAATGAAAATTTATTCGTGAAAATGTTCTTCCGAAGATGTTATTGATTTCCCGTAAATTAAAATGAATTTCTATTTTCTGTTAATGAAGGGCAAAAGGTGTAAATGACCGTCCATAATACCGCAGCTCATTTTTAACCTTCGATGTGTTAGCGGTTAAGAAGACAAAGCGGTATATATGTCTCAAATCTCAAAATCTTTATTTTAACACGGTAAAAATTCATCAGGTGATTTACAATATAAAAATACAACTACATAATAATTCCTAATAACGATAAATACACACCTAAAAAGTCTCTACCGTAAAAAATACTACTCTAAACTAGACCTGTTTTCCATGAATGCCGTGCATATAACTTAATTAACAAAATGAAGATTTAACAATTGCTTAAAAAGATCTAGAGATTTCACTTTTCTTAGATTGCAGGGTAGACTGTTCCAGAGAGTTGCACCTCTATAGCTAAAACTCCTTTTTAGGTAGTTGGTTCTGGGTAAGAGGACATTTAATTTGTTTGTAGAGTTAAGGCATATCCTGAGGTACTCCGCTCAGTGAACATGTGTGCATGAATCTGCACCACTCTGCGCACTTTTGTAGCTGTAATGATATCCATATCCTTTGAGATGCTTCTAAGAGAGGGCCAGCGACCGATAGATAGTCTTCTGTGGGATCCTCAAAGACTCTGACAATCGTTTTGAGAATTTCTTTTGGAATTTTATTTTGCTACATCCCGTCGCACTTACAACGGCAAAACAGTTTGTGTGTGTTTATATACAGTTTACATGTAATCGGCCAGTAATGACTTTGAAAAAAATGTAAACGACAGTGTTATTGGTGTTAACGATTTTCCAAAGATATAATAGACTTTGCAAATAAGAAAGTGACATTCCAATGATGTTATTGAAAATGCATTAGCATGATAATTGCGCAAATGAACCAACAGATTATAAGATGTTAAGATTTCCGAAGATGTTATTGATTTCCCGTAAAATACTGAATGAATTTCTATTTTCTGTTAATGAAGGGCAAAAGGTGTAGTTGTGTAGTGTGAGGTCCGGTGTAGTGACATGTTTTTGGAAATATATGAAGAGTTGTCTTTTATGCCTTTATGTTTCCATTCTTCCCAATAATAATTTTTTTGACTCTTGGTTTTAAACTCGTGGGCCAAAGTACAATTTCGGGATAAATCTCTTCTGTTACTTTCTTTAGCCCGGTCGGTGTTGAAACTGAGCATTTCTGTGTACGTGACAATATTTTGACACGGAATAAGCAGACTTTTTTTTTAACCTGTATCTGGGCCAGTATTCAGTCCGCGTTTTGTACCCAGTCCGCAGCCTTCAGTCCGCATTTTATACTCAGTCCGTGTTTTATACCTAGTCCACAGTCCGGGTCCGCAGTCCGCAGTCCATATTTATACTGACCGTTAAACTAACTAACTAACTAACTAACTGACTAACTAAATAAATAAATAAATAAATAAATAAAATAAAATAAAAAAGAGATACTCTAGAGCCGTTACTATTTCAGATGATTAGTTAATACAGACATTCAGTGTTTAGC
>JAEMWC010000011.1:2065000-2072500 GCA_016490735.1 Pachyseris speciosa | reverse complement strand
TTTAGGGTATCCAAAATATTTACAAACGCGTAAAATGTATAAACGACTACTAGCTTTGCTATCAAATTGTCAACCTGAAGGTCCCAGTCCAATGGATTCTCCTGGAAAATTATGCCAAGCAATTTCAACCAGCTTTTCCGTTCAATCCCCTGTACCAGAGGTGGCAGTGGTTTGGAAATTCTGCCGTGCACCATGGCCACCATCTCCCAGGTCTTAATGAGGTTTAGTTTCATTCGATTTCTTACCGCCCAGTGTTGAATGCTGTTAACCTCATCAAGGAAAGAGTGATCTTGGTGTGCGGACACAGGTACGCTTAGTATAAGATAGTCAGCATATTTGAGCAATAAATTGCGCTCCGGGTAAACCGGTCTTATCTCGTTTACCATAATAGAGAACAATATGGGCCCGAGGCCCGAACATTTTCACTAGGATCATCAGAAATGGTAAAATGTTCCCAGTCAAACAGATCCATCTTTTTGTCCATACAAAATTTTACGGTGCTCTCTTACATCTCGAAAGGAAACAGTTTTACGGACAGGCTTGACAACAATACGAGGCATAACCAGAATAGAGAGATGATTTGATCGTACAATTGGCTTTTAAACACAGATGTTTGGTTCCATAGATGAGGACAATTGGTGAGAAATACATCCAGTATCTTTTGACCTCGTGTAAAGGACTTAAAGGAGCACTGTCACCGGGATTTTTGCTGTTTTAGGTTCAATTCTGCCCAAATTACTGCCTTTTACCTGTTGTCTTGCAAAAAATGCGCCTACAGAATCAGCACGATGAATTCCAATGACATTTTAGCAGGAAGAGCTAACCATAACAATTTTTTGGTGATTTTTCAATACACAGCTTGAAATTTTGAAAAAACTTGCCAGTTTTTTCAAATTTCAATCCATTTCCATCCTCGTCAACTTAGCTGGAATACAGAAGTTTATAGTGTCAATGCAGTACTACAGTCTTTGGCAACAAAACTAGACCATTATTTTAAGGTTTCCACTGATGCATTGGCAGTTTTAAGCTTTTTAAAGTGATGGTACAATAGCGTGACACTGCCCCTTTAACCAGTTGCTGAAAATTATGTTGGCTCATTAAGGTATTAATGTCGAGTTGGTTAATATAACCAGCAATAACAATCCTTGCGTCAGGGTCCGAGGAGAGGACTTGATCGTAACAGTCGGAGAGTGTTGTGTGAAGCCACATCCGGTTTAGCGAGGGATCGAGCATTTATTACCATGCACTTAGGAATAATTTTAGGAGCAGACGGTCCAGGCTTGTCGGCTACATCCACAACGGTGAGTGTACGATGGTTACTGTTGATAAGCATTTTTCCGATCCTCTAGAACAACTGCACAGTGATCAACACGGCCAGCTTCCAATGATGCTAACTGCCTCCATTCATTACAAACTGGACTGTACTTATAGAGATTAAGTGAAGCTCTTCTGTTCTGTGAAAATCCACCAATAACATAAAGGTCTCCACTAAATGAAGAAACTGAAAAGCCACCAAAAATTTTGCCAAGAATTTCTGTCTCTTTTGACTTCCAAACGTTCTTCTGGGGATTAAAACAACTGACAGTGGTGTAATTGCCACCACCCAGCACATAAACACGACCACCACAAAGTCCAGAAGAATATATAGCACCTACTGAATAATCAAACTGAATGCAGTTACTGGACTTAACAAATGCCACTCCTTTTTAGCAAGAACAAAACAATGGACTGCTTGATGAAACTCATAATCAAACTCATCAGAACCCACAATGAGAGTTATCACATATTCGTCTTCCTCGATGGAGTTCCGGTGTTTAAGGAACCTGTGGGAAAACCAATCCGGAAAGATGAACAAGTCCAGCCCACTGTTCAATATTGTCAAGCAAATAAGACTCTTTGTGATCAGCTCTTCTGTATCGACAATCCTCTGCAGACTGTACTTTGAGGACATCGAAAATAGCATCAAAAAGTTCAAAAGTTCCGGCAGAAGGGATTCTTTTGACGACAAATCACCTTTTACCAACGCCATCACTGCCTTATACACCTGCTCTTCTTCAGAGATATTAATATTTAGCTCGTTTTTACAAATCAATTCCCTGACTTGCTCAAAACCAAGTGACAGAAAATCCTCTGATTTCACAAAGGCAACAAAATTCTGGCATTGGTACTCCACTCCTGCCTGCCTCAGCGACTCACAGTTGTACTTAGAGACAAAAGATTCCAACGCTGCACAGTTGAAAACACTCATTGATTCTGTCAAGAGCTAAGCAACTTTCGATTTCAATCTTGGAATCATCAAGTAGTCAGAAGCAACTACAAGGTCCTGTGCGTTGGACGAACTGATAGTTACTTCGCCAGTGTAAATAAACTGCAGAACCTCAGCGATTGTAGCATACATACATGCATACACACATATACTTTATTTACCCTCGGATTTTTAGAGTAGCTTATGCAGCTAATATCTCCGAGCATTTAACCATCAGATAAGAGATAGACCACCACACCGGGAACTACGTTCCCTACTCTTTTCGAACAGTGAGTGGGTTCTTTTACGTCCCACAGAGTCAATTATGAAGAGTTGTGAGACGGGACCTACGGTTTATCGTCCTTATCTGAGAGGACTAGAAGGTCTATCCATTTGCAGCTGTTATTACAAAGACAGCACTTTCTCCTCAATTATAGGCATAAGCCTAAAGGGAGGAAAAGAGACCGCAAGCCTTCTTGAATTCCCAAACTTCAGTTATCCCGGTCTCTTTTTCCTAAGAAGAAAAGGAAAGCATGCAAACTGTTACTAAAAGATGTTCCCAAATCATCAGATTTAAATAATTTCTCAAACCCTGACATTGCGCAGTATGCAATACGGACTGGAAAACATCTTATACAGAGACATGCTGATTTTTTTTTATGATAACTACCCAACGCGATGGCCAACCAATTTCAATACTCAACAATACTTTTTTTTATTGAAAATTCCTCGACTCAAAAGTATTCTAGCCCGCCCTTCCTAACCGTTGGTTATTTCTAGTTGTATTGTTGTATTGTTGTTTCCAGAACTGTGTTCCGCACGCGAGAGGGCGTAAAAGCTTTGACGTAGTTCTAGACCGTGCTTTTGTTGAAGTTTTTGGCGATAAATTTGCATTTGTATTAACACGTTTTGGAGAGCCCACCGGAGTTGTACAAATACTCGTACTTTCAGCCGAACACGCGTTAAAAAATTTTTCCCGCGAAATAAGAGGAAGTGTTGTCAATGCATCAAACGGTTGCTCGCAGTGGGTTTCTCTCTCGGGAAGCGTTGGAGAAACTGCTCGCAGGGTACCGTTTCACAAATTAAAAAATCTTATTTGATGAACAGACTTCTGTTCTTCTTTGGTACAAGAGTTGTGCTAGGGCAAATTCAATAACTTATTTACTTTTAGTTTTTATTGGCAAAAAGTTGAGATTGATTGACTATTGCCGATATCAGTACTCGTTATTAACGTGATGAATATACGTGACTTTTATTCTTTAATCTTTATTTCGCCATAAACCACACAAAACAAGTACAATGTAACATGGCATATACATCTAGAGAGTGCACAATGACTAGAAAAATAAATAATTAAAAGAATACTAATAAATGTTGGATATGTAAGATATGGCTCTCTCAAGCAAGCATGTATAGAAGCGAGGGCTTATAGACTATAGGCTTCCTAAGAATGTGGAGAAAATGAGGTGAATTTCGAGTACTGAATACGTAAACAGATTTTGAATTTCTTGACAGTCACTAAGCGATTTGAAAAACTTGGGACGGCTAAACCGAATTGAGAATTTTCGAATGTTGGTCCGACAAGGAAATATATCTTCAAAACGATTGGGATTTTTTGTGTAATGCGAATGCATCTGGCTTGCAAGACTAAACATATTTCGGAAATAATTATGCATCGGTCAATTGAAACCCCGGCCCCCCGACCCCCGGGACTTAGCGGGGAATTTAACATTTACCAGGAGTTAAAAAACGGCACATTACCCCGCCCCCGGGCCGAGACGTCTGTTAAAAGCCCCGCATAGCAAGGACATCCGAACCTAATGAAGAAACTCAACTATCGGTATCGGTGGTCTACGCAATGCATGTAAATGTCAAACTTTATCTGTTCTTCGTTCTTTCATTAAAAACTCCAGCCTCTTTAATGAGCTGCAATCTCCATTTGCGCCAAAAGCTGGCCTTCAATATGTCGAATCTAGGATGCAGAACAGGAGCAGAAGTCCACTTTCATTTTGATAAGCCAGAGTTCATGTAAAATCGGCATTGTGTTAGATGTAGCGAATGGGTCATGCCCAAAACTACTTCAGAATTATATGGGTCTTGGTATTATATTAACGCAAATGGTGTGTGTTGAATGTCAAACCGCCAACAGGTTCAGCACATTAAAAGAAGATATTAGCTGTCTTACTACAAAGGCTTGAATGAAAGTCGCCGTGCTTTCGACTCGCCTGCTCTCTGGCTCTATGTATCCAATCTTTAATTCGCCGGAAAACGACACCAGAACGTTGCTTAACACCTTTTACAGGATACTCTATAGATACCTAAGCCGGTTTCTCAAACGCTTCGTAAAATAAGGTGGATTTAAAATAAGCTTTATTAAAAAAATAATTTTCAAATTGATAGTGATAAAAACGCTTCTAAATGCTTTTATTCCAAGTATCCTCAACAATAATTCGCTCCGTGTATTAAACTTTGATCAACTTAAACTTAATTATGAAAATATGTAATCTTCTCCTTCAAAGGATTCTCATCATGATTTAATCTCTTAAAACTTAAACAAAAGTGGATAGGCAACTTCCCCTAAAACTATGTACCTTCTCCATCATAAATATTCTCATAATGCCGATTCTGTTAAAAGTTTAACAAAGTGGGTAGGCAACTTTCCCTATAAATGTGTATACACTCCTTCAAAACTATTTCCATTACGATTAAATCTGTTAAAACCTATTAAAACAAAATGGGTAGGCAACTTTCCCTATAAATGTGTATACACTCCTTCAAAAATATTTCCATGACGATGAAATCTGTTAAAACCTGAACAAAGTGGGTATGGGGAGGCAACTTTCCCTAACAAAATGTATATCAATTGGTATTGTTCTTAACACCATCTTGAAAGACAGAGACTCAGTTTATATACTTAGTACTTCATGTTAAATCCTCGCTGTCGCCCCCGCTTTAGGTGTTCCACGGCCCTGATTTTACTGACATTTTGTTAAATCCACCTCCCACCGGAGCCAACGCGCCGTTAAAAGTGGGTTAATCCCAGCTTTGGACGCGTTAAATCCCCGCTATGTCCCGGGGATCAGGAGGCTGGGGTTTCAATTGACTGATGCATTAATACACTTTCTAGAATTTAAAAGAATGCTGCATCATGCAAGACAGACACTGGTCTGCAATTTGTAAACATATCCTGTTCACCATATTTATATCAAGGTATAACTCGGGCAATATATGGTATATACTAGTTATGCAACGTTTTCGAGTGGTATACCGTGGAATGTCCCACGAGTCACTTGTATTTTCTAGGTATACACACTAGCCTTTTTCATATTAACCGAAACGATCGTGACTAGAATGGATGCTCCAAAGTCAAGTCACACACTTAGTTTGAAAAAGAGTACATAAAGAAGAGTCAAACCCGGATTATTGTCCATGTCCACTACACCAATGATTGGTAGCTGACGAGGGAGACAATTTTTAACAAATTAATATGGTGTCACCATAATAATGTATGAAAGCTAACCATTTCGAGTCATTTATTCTCGCCTAAACAGTGTTGTTTAACTGCCGAAGCGCGTTAGCACTCAGGTTGTCACGGGTATTGCCATGTAGCGTCACCAAATGCCCCACCTTGTTTTGAGATATGTTACGTTGTATATGTTTCACGAAATCTCTCCCCTTATTTTGGAGTATCCATTCCAGTCTTTTCCTACTGCGTTATTGGGTTGGGCACTGGCATTCAGCCACTGGTCCCGCCTCTTTCAGTTCCACTGAGTAAAAACTAATCAGTTTTAAGACACATAACTCCGACCCTGGCTCAACTGCGAAATCAATAATTCAGCTCGCGATGTTTCTTTTCAGTCACTTTCAGGAATTTGCAGTAAACAGCGGAGAATATGCCACGTTTATTTATCGCCGAGTAAAGCCATCATCAACGCAGAAAAACTGCAACGACAGTTAGACTTGTGAATTTTTTTTTTCGCTGCTTCTCCTAGTAGAGCGATCTGGTTTACACTTTTGTTTTCAGGGAAAGTCTGTCTCCGCTTTGTACATGAGGCAAAACAATCAACGTTGCTGGAGTGTGAGTGTTTGAAAGAAAATTAACAAGGCTGTGATTACGAGAACGTCTGATCACTTCTTTGAGCCAAAAGATGAGGAAGATTCGAAAATATTCTGAGTCAACCGGCTGAAAGGCGACGCCCAATATTCCTTCAACGTTTGTGCCAAGAAGCTCACCGCATTTTGTCGCTGCGCTCAGCGGAAAAGGACAACAACAACATAGGAAGACCTCTGTTTAAAAGAACCCTGCAACATCGTTGGTTCAACCGTCCGGCGAGAAAACTTAACACGATTTTCCGTTCTAACCTTCCCATGATTCAAGTTACCATGGAAGACGTGGAGGATAGAGACAGGAAGGTTCAGAGAAAAGTGTCTTCATCTGCTGGTGCTACCGGGACACGCGCGGGACGAAATTCGTTTAACACAAGAGAAAGCAATACAGCGACTTCAAGGGCTAACAACAGACACGGAAAGATCTCAGTGAAGGAAAGAGTCGTATTAGGTGACACTCCACTCTTGAGAGGTGATAATAATAATAATAATAATAATAATAATAATAATAATAATAATAATTTATTAAGCAAAAAACAATATTAAAGTATACTAAATATGTACATAAAGTAATTAAATTTAACAATAATAAAGTAATTTACGCGCTAAAGGCTAAAAGCTAACTTTAAAAGATATGTCAAGACAAGATTTAAAAGTTAAAATAGAATTAATATTGCGCAGGCTTGCTGGGAGCGCGTTCCACAGAGTAGCCGTAGCTGTCACCAAACAATTTTTTCATTTTGATGTGATTTTTTTGAGAAGTCAGACACAGACTGTACAGCGAGAAGTATTCATTCATTCATCCATCCATCCATCCATCCATCGGTCCATCCATTCATTCATCCATCCATCCATCCATCCATCCATTCATCCATTCATTCATTTATCCATTCATTCATTCATTCATTCATTCATTCATCCAATTCATTCATTCATTCATTCATTCATTCATTCATCCATTCATCCATCCATCCATTCATTCATTCATTCATTTATTCAAACAGTTTTTGCGAATATTTCAGTACCGTTGCCAGAAATCTGAAAAGCAAATCAATTTTGCTTCGTGACTTTGTCTGGAGCAAACCTGCTGAAGAGAATCTTCCCAATCAAGTTACGGAAAGTCAATTTACTTTTAAAGCTGTGAAAGA
>JAEMWC010000011.1:2042500-2062500 GCA_016490735.1 Pachyseris speciosa | reverse complement strand
GGCCCGCTTCCTGAAACCCTTACCCTATTTCAGACCAAAATTTTCGATTTTCACTACCCTATTTCATACCTGACCAGAAATTCGATACCCTATCTGATTTTAGACCTATTTCACGTACACGGTTGGCGTAAACACAAAAGACAAAACGGAAGGGTTTTTGTTGATGGTCTTATCACCTAATGATGAAGAAGTAGCTTCTTTGAAAAAAAAAACATATCAAATTCAAGACTGGAGTGCACAAATGATACCTATTGCAGACCAAAATGGTCAAAATCGATACCCTGTTTCAGACCAAAACGGCTAAAACACCATACCCTTTTTCATACCTGACCAGAAATTTGATACCCTATTTCAGACGTATTTCACTTACACCGTTGGCGTAAACATAATTAACAGACAAAAAAGAAGGGATTTAGTTGGTGTTCTTATCGCCTAATAATGAAGAAGAAGCTTCTTTTAAAAAACATACCCAATTTCAGACCAAAATGGTCAAAATCGATACCCTATTCCAGACCAAAATGGCGAAAAAGCCATACCCTTTGGGGCCGTACATACTTATATAGCGCATGTAAGGGAGTACTCCCGCCCCCCACAGAGTGGATCGTTTTAATATCATCGGTGGTTTTTTAAAGATGGTTTAGTTTCTCTAGAAGATTCGTCAGTATACTAGTTGCGTCGAATGAACGAGGCGTGTTTAGCGAGAGAGAGACATTGTGGAAAGAACATTGGAATCAGTGTATTAACGATTATTAGCTTGCACGATCACTTCAAGGTCTAGATTGGCTAAAACAAACAAACAAACCATTTTTACATGAATAAACTTCACAACTGTTTGCCGCTTTAATTTACAACTGGATGGATATAATAAAATAAGCGGATTATCTGCCGGTGTGTATGTTTACTAATGTCATTCGGTATGTATCCCACGTTTTGGCAACGGCAAACAAAACCATACAAAACAAAAGGAACTACAGAGTACTGCAGAGCTAGTACTTAAAATTAGCCAAGGGGCGGGAAGTGATCGCTGTAAACAATCGGTTTATGCCAGCGAAAAGATAGGCCATCGGGCTCCATTTGTCTTGAAGTGGATAATTGCTATAAATGGGGTGAGCTTGATAAATAAAATCAAAATGATCAGTTATCAATATTCAAGCCAATATTGTAAAACAATTGTTTGGTGAGGTGGGAGTAATGGCGAAAAAACAATGTTTGGGGAACTCAATTCAGTTTACTAGTGTTTGATATCATATGCAAAACAAAGAGCTTCAAAGAGCTCCAACAATAAGGTTAAGGATGGCATCCTGATGTCTGCCTATTTAGTTCGCGCGGACAAGACTACTGAGACCAGAGCAACTTAGTTTAATTGCATCTAAGTACAAACGAACCCAATGACATAAAATGCCTTTAGTAACGACTTAAAACTCTGAGACCCGAGCTGAGCCACTCACGAGCTGTTTTCAAGCTGTTCTTCTTTCGTCAAGACCCCAATCTGTTCTTTTGACAATAAATAGTAGCAAAATCAGAAAAATAAATTTTCACCTTAAGCATATAGGTAGCCATTTTCATGTTCTGTAAACGTGGTACGGGTGAATCAATTTTTCTTCCCTCCCCACTACCTTCGCCTCTTTGCTCGACACCCATGCACCCCTTGGTGCTTCTCTCTCTAATAACAGAGAGGACAAAAATTACTGAATGCTCATTGCTCAATGAAGGGGGGTACTTTTTTCTTTATTTTGCTTCTGAAGAGGGCGAAAATTTACTCGCTCCCGATTGATCCAGGGCCAAAAATACTAGGTTCTGAAGGAACGTAGCGAAAACCGCGAGCCAAGCGGAGGTAAAAAAATTGGCTTGCTTCGCTTGCCGATATTTTGTTCGCCACGTTCTTTCTTTTCGCTCTTTAACTCCACTGCGGAGCTTGGTCCCAGGCTGTGACAAACGTTTCGCAGTAGCCACATGCAGTCTTTAACTACCTAGTTTTATGAGTTGAATGCGGCGTATGATCGACAAAAATAGGCAAGAGAAAATCGTACCATTTTGACAGTAGAATATGTTTTATTTTAGAGAATACACAGCAAGAAAAGGACACGATTGCAACTTGAAACTTTTGTTATGATGTTAATTGAAAGCAACCGGGAAAACTCGTGTCCACAGCCGGGGCAGTTTTCGCTGGTGTCCGGCCCTTAATAAATTTCGATCGACACATCTTCCAATCTAGATTGGGCTGAAAGGCATCCTGGCGTTTCCAGCGTGTTGGGAACTTTTTCCAGCAATGCGAAGGCAACAGGTAAAATTCTTTTGTTTTTTAGTGGATGACACGGATGATGAATCTAAAGGAAGGAAAAGGAAGGAGGATTGTGTTACTGTGGGTGAGTGAACATGGGAAAAGAGAGAGCGAGAGAGAGGGGAGAGAGGGGGAGGAGAGAGAGTGGAGGAGGGAGGAGAGGAGAGAGAGAGAGAGAGAGAGAGAGAGAGAGAGAGAGAGAGAGAGAGAGAGAGAGAGAGAGAGAGAGAGAGAGAGAGAGAGAGAGAGAGAGAGAGAGAGAGAGAGAGAGAGAGAGAGAGAGTGAGAGAGAGAGAGAGAGAGAGAGAGAGAGAGAGAGAGAGAGAGAGAGAGAGAGAGAGAGAGAGAGAGAGAGAGAGAGAGAGAGAGAGAGAGAGTGAGAGAGAGAGAGAGAGAGAGAGAGAGTGAGAGAGAGAGAGAGAGAGAGAGTGAGAGAGAGAGAGAGAGAGAGAGAGAGAGAGAGAGAGAGAGAGAGAGAGTGAGAGAGAGAGAGAGAGAGAGAGAGAGAGAGAGAGAGAGAGAGAGAGAGAGAGAGAGAGAGAGAGAGAGAGAGAGAGAGAGAGAGAGAGAGAGAGAGAGAGAGAGAGAGAGAGAGAGAGAGAGAGAGAGAGAGAGAGAGTGAGAGAGAGAGAGAGAGAGAGAGAGAGAGAGAGAGAGAGAGAGAGAGAGAGAGAGAGAGAGAGAGAGAGAGAGAGAGAGAGAGAGAGAGAGAGAGAGAGAGAGAGAGAGAGAGAGAGAGAGAGAGAGAGAGAGAGAGAGAGAGAGAGAGAGAGAGAGAGAGAGAGAGAGAGAGAGAGTGAGAGAGAGAGAGAGAGAGAGAGAGAGAGGTGGGGTGGGGAGGAAGAGACAAGATATTATTTAGACAAGACGAGAGTTATCTGTTTAAATAAGGAGTTTCTTCAATTTTAAGCGAAGTCAGGTTGCCAAGAAAACCTTAGACACTATAACATTTATACAGCAAATACATGAAATATTGGTTTCAGTGAAATAAAAATGAGGCGTTGGTTGAGAAAGGATTCAACGCACTGCACTGCACTGAACTGCCTTTACTTTAGGAAGAACTAGCTGGAACTGCATTACAGGTAGTTTTAGTTTCGATATTAGGTACTCGTGTCGCAGTTGTTGCCTGTAATTTTGCATTCACGTATTTCCGCTGCTACGCTCTCTGACCACTGGAGGTCGACCTATGTAACGGACCTCGTGTCCTCTTGTTGTAACCTCCTTAATGGATGTATTTGCTAAACGCCTGGCGCTTATAAATCGTCTTATCTTGTTTCAGGAAAAGCAAGAAGTTGTTTAGAGTTGGATACCACTCTTTCGAACGGCAAATCCAGATGTAACACGGCTTAGCAATTATAATGGCATGCAACAAAAGTTCATTTGGAGTTTGAAGGTAGAGTTGTGTGGTTTCAGGCCTAAGGCAGTTTCCATTACTAAGTGGTTCTCTTTTGAAAGCATGCGGTACGCCCTTAGCCATATCAAGAGGTTATTCCAAAATATTCTAGTTTTTCCGCATTCCCACAATAAATGGATCAGATCCTCTTTTTTATCATGGCAAAAGGTGCATGTTCCATCCTCTATAATCCCTATTGTTTTGAAGGAAACTGTTGGTTGTTCCCTTTGGTCAGAAATTAGTTTCTTGTAAACAATTCTCGATGATTTTTGGTTCGTTAAAAATGCATTCATGAGATTTTCACACTTCAACTGCGATCTTGGATTTGTTGTTGCAAACCCTCAAAAAATTATTGTTCTAGCTTTAAGTTGATATTTATTTTGAAATTTGGCACCGGGGAAAAAAAGTTGTAAGATTCATCCATTAAATGTTTTACTTGTGGTTATACCTTTGGAAAGCCAATCTTTGCATAGTACTGGTGCATTGTATGTCCTTATTAATGAATTTTGCCAGAGATATAGAGATGGAACTGATTATATTGTTCTTTAGACACTATTCCTTTCTCAAAGAAAGTTTCAAACCATATTTCTAATACCTTCTTTAACAAATGGGTGTTCTATGTTTAAGTTATCGATATCGTTTTTGTTAAGGTTCCCTTTAAAGAGTGTTGCCACGTTGGTTTTGTATCGTATGATATTAAAGGTTAGACATGACTCTACAAGGACTCTACAACGTGAGGTGAGACGGAGAGGGGATCTACATCATTGAGTGATTCTTCAATTGTTTGCCGGGAATAGCCGATGTTTACTCCAGGGGGGGGGGGGGTACTCCCTTATATGGGCTATATAGGTATGTGCGGCCCCAAAGGGTATGGTTTTTTAGTCGTTTTGGTCTGAAACAAGGTATCGATTTTGACCATTTTGGTCTGCAATAGGTATCATTTGTGCACTCCAGTCTTGAATTTGATATGTTTTTTTTTTCAAAGAAGCTACTTCTTCATCATTAGGTGATAAGACCATCAACAAAAGTCCTTCTTTTTTGTCTTTTGTGTTTACGCCTACCGCTTACGTGAAATAGGTCTAAAATCAGATAGGGCATCGAATTTTTGGTCAGGTCTGAAATAGGGTAGGGAAAATCGCAGATTTTGGTCTGAAATAGGGTTAGGGTTTCAGGAAGCGGGCCGCACACCCCCATCCAATTTTTCTGGGAATACCCCTCCCCCGGGGGGGGGGTTACTTCGTACTCCGTTTCATCCATTTTTGTGGAGACAACTTACAAGATATAAATAACTTGGCTGAAATTATAAAAGATCACGATCACGAATAGGACTTGGACCAAAAGGGAAACGCATTGACTGCTTGCCTGCAAGACTCACATGTGCAACCGATTTGCTTCAATCAGCGTGAATTGCTTCGATTTCATGTAGGTTTAGGCTGTTGAAGTATTGTCGACAGTGCAAAATTATTAATATATGCACCGTACTAATTATAAAAAAAATAGGTCGCCTCTTTAAGATCTCAAATTTAAATGATAGAGTCAAGCACGTATTCCTAAGATAGAAGTGTTTTTTTTTTCTTTTTACTACTGACAAGTTCATGCCATGACAGGGCGTTCGTGTGTGTTCCAAGTCTATTCCGTGAGATAAATCCGGTTTTGTCAATTGTGACGTTTACGTCTGCGGTGCTGGCCTTGAGAACAAAAATGTGGCAGCTAAGAAATTTACGTCCGTGGAAAAATAAGATTATGTTACAAGTGATCGCTTGCGAGATTAAAAACAAAAGAGAATTTTAAACCGTCTACTATGGAAGTGGTGAGGATCGCTTACCTTACCAGAGGTGGTCGCCCAGTAAGAGAGGCTCAATTTATAGTGATTTGACTGGGAAACGTTTGGTATGTCTAAAAGGTGGTCGCATGCATACGAGAGGTAGTCGCAAAGGTGGGTTCGACTGTAGATGGTCATCTTTACCATGCCATATAAAATACAGCCAATCAGATTGCACGGAAATCATTTTATCATCGTCGGTATCAACATAGCGTTCAATATATGGGCCTATATGCCACTGGAAGTTCTCATAGTCACTGGAGATTTGTTTGGGATTTCCACTTTCTCCACCTGTATGGTAATACACTGTACAAAGCGTTTTAAGGGAGAGTGCAAATAGGAAAGCTCAGCTCATTATTTGCATGAGACTAAGAAAAAGTCTTATGATATCGCGGGATTATATTCCCATGTATTACTTAAGTAGTGTTCATAACTGCGATGATCATTCACATATTCATTCTTTAATCCGCAGTTCAAATATATGATTTCGATATATTCATTTTCATATATTTCCATGTTGTTGGTGTAATTGATTGCACGCATGTGCGTATAATTTGTCAATGGCATTTGTGGATAGAAATTACATCCACCCAGTAAACGTTTAAGCCATCTGTGACAGCGAGTCATATGTAACAAGCACTGAGGTGGATCCACACCCACGATTTTTGAATTTCGGGTGCAGTTGTAGAAAATTTAGGAATGGAAGTGTGAGTGGCCTACTTGTGGGTGATAATGGATATGGGTATCCATCGTTTCTCATGACGCCCCTACTGAACCCTGGAAGTGATGCGGAGACCAGCTACAATGTCGCCCACAAACGTACCAGAAGAATCATTAAAACGATGTTCAGAAATACTCAAATGGCGGTTTCCCTGCTTGCGAACGCCTTGCGAACTGTACAGGTCATAATCGCAGCGGTTGCATGCCCGTACAATTTTGCCATACTGCCTTTAGTTGTGGACATGACTAACAACCCTGATGTGTTTGAAAAAAATTGCATATCCAATGTGTGGCACCTGGAGGAAGACAATAGTGCGATTTGCTAAACCACGATTTATAGTCGTAGACTCCGTAAGCTAACAACATCCGTGGCTTAATGCGGACAAGAGATCACTGGCTACGACTAGCCAGACAAACAAATCAGACCCAGCTATGTGGTCAGGCTACCGAAATTTCAAAAGAGAGGTCACTGCAAATGCGAAATTCGACTCGCACAAAGGGAATTCGTAGAGGAACAAATAAAACAAAATCCCAACGCTGTTGGAAATATCTGGAAAACAATTAGGTCATGTATTCCAAGAAAGCCTACGAATGTCAAAAGTTTCACTGAAGATGATCAAAATGTAGCAAACGAATTCAACAAGTTCTTCAGCTCGGTTGGGAAATCTACGACGGAAAAGATTCAACTCCTTGCAAGAAAATCCAACTACGCGCCCGCGCAAGACCGCGCAAGACCGCGCTATCCCGAGAAATTATCCGGTTCCAGAACACACTGAGAACAGTTCTTTCTCACCAAAGTGGAACGTACTCAGGTCAAAGATATTGTTAATTCAATACCTAACAACAAAACCCCAGGGATTGACAAAGTAACACCTTGCATAATTAAAGAGAGCTCGCCGATTATTATTCCCTGTATTACTTCCATCATCAATGCTTCTCTTACAAGTGGCGTTTTCCCGACATCTTGGAAAATTGCTGAGGTCTGTCCAATTCTCAAAAATGGAGACCATGAAGAAGCCAGTAACTGCAGACCAATTTCGATACTGCCAATGCTCTCTAAAGTATGTGAAAGAGTGGTGTTAAACCAGCTGTCCCTGTATCTAGCATCCAATCAAAGAATGTCAGTGAAACAGAGCGGCAACAAAAGATGGCACTCTGCCGAAACATCGTTAATTTCTACTACTGATTTTATCAGCTCCGTACTATCGACGAGAAAAAAATTACCGCCGTCGTATACCTTGATGAGCAAAGCTTTTGACACCATCAACCATGCAACTCTCTTTAAAAAACTGGAAAACATCGGTCTATCAGCTCCTACACTCCAATGGTTCAAAAGCTATCTTTCTCAGAGATCCTAAGCAGTCCGTATCAACTCGACCTTATCTGATAAATTACCAGTAGCCAGCGGTGTACCGCAGGGTAGCGTCTTGGGAGCATTACTATTCAGTGTTTATGTAAATGATCTAACAAATATTATGAAAGGTGTTCGTCATCGTGGTTTCAAATGATAGCTGAGTTAATCTTTTGTCTCACGATTGAGTCACAAAGATGTGGATCGCCTTTACACATTATTATTGTAATTATTATTATTATTATTATTATTATTATTGTTGTTGTTGTTGTTATTGTTATCGTTATCATTATTATTATGATTATTATTATTATTATTATTATTATTATTATTATTATTATTTGTTTGCTTGGTTTACGTTCATACGTTCAAACGTTCATTGTGTTAATTTTTGTCTTTTTGAAGAAAAACTGCCATTAAATGCGCACAGGAGCCCAGACACATTTTTCTCGGCCTTTACGGGCATGGTGCATGGTGCCCTGGGCATGGTGTATAACATTTCATTTGTCACACAGCATAACAACTCGTCTTGTTGGAACACGAATTTCCAGCTGGTCTGGCGGTCTTCATATATAATCTTCGTCAACGAAACAGGTAAAAAGATATTTCTGTAAATCCCTTCCCTTCCGTTCGTCTGCGTCGCAGACAGTGGAAACCACCGGTATACACTAGGTTTTGAGTAAAAAGTCCGGTTCTGCCGGTTGCACCGTAGGCTACTCAGTACGGTGACAAATTGAAAAATTGGATTGATCGTGGCTGTCATTGCAAGCAAATGTTATACATTTAAACCGTCATCGGTTGTCCAGTGTATTGATTTTTATAAGAGAACTACCAAACAATGCTATTTTGACTACAGTTATGTTGTTATATACTTAGCGATCTATGAAAACAACGTTAAAACATCACATGCAGCTGGTTGAGTACCCGGCGAGCTGTTGGTTTCTGAGGGTACTGGTTGAGTTGCAAGAGATTACTGATCGCAACATATGATACGTCGTCAGTAGGTGCCAACCGTCAAATATTTTGTGCTTTCACAATTTGAAGCTCGCGCATTCATATTCTATTTGTCCGACAGGACCGGCTGTAGCCGAGTTTGGAAAATATGAAAATAGGCGACTGGGCAATTTCAGGAAAACACTTGAGCCGTCCACAGAAGGTATCTTTCATCGTTTTTTTCATGTCACGTCCGCGGCTTGTTTACCCGGAAACCGGGGCTTGTCTAATACTCGGCACGAATGCCACATATCTCGCTATTCTCGGTTTTCAGTTACGCAGTAAAAAAATTAAATCATCTACCATTCGATAGATAAAGTCAAGAAATTGAGATGTCGTAGAAGAGTAATAAATAAACAACATACCAAAGTCTTGGGGCTGTGCAATATTCCGTACTCGAGTCCCACTCGAGTTATTCGGCAAAATGTATAGGCTCGATTTCTGCCGCTCACTCGGGTCCGGACTTTCCTCCCCGAGAGAGCTCTCGGGGAGGAAAGCCCCGGACCCGAGTGAGCGGCGGAAATCGAGCATACAAAATGTACCACTCAGTTTAGTAGGGACACGCCATGTTAGTGTTGTACGGGTCCGCAAATGATCCCAGGACCGCAAATGATCCCCAAAATGGACCGCAAATGATCCCGGACTGCAAATGATCCCCAAATTGGACCGTAAATGATCCCGAGCAAAAAATAAGGAATGGC
This sequence comes from Pachyseris speciosa, assembly GCA_016490735.1. Classification (NCBI taxonomy): domain Eukaryota; kingdom Metazoa; phylum Cnidaria; class Anthozoa; order Scleractinia; family Pachyseridae; genus Pachyseris; species Pachyseris speciosa. The sequence goes on along the minus strand of JAEMWC010000011.1, from coordinate 2,053,239 downwards.
ATGGATTTATATAAAAATGACACACGTTCCAGAGTTCTTTTTTTTTTTTTTTTTTTTTTTAGTGGAAAATCTGTGATCTTGCTTGACGTTCTGTCTGTTTGTTGATTTCAGGACGCCGGCTGCATAGTGTAGTAATTGATTTTGTAAAGACACTTGTTGTGGTTTCGCTTCATGTCTTCTGTTTATTGTGTTATACATCGTAGAACGTTCGAGAAATTAATCAGATTACAATTTCTATCGAGTATATGATCAACACTTCGGTGCACGTGAGGATTTCAGTGAAAATCGAGCATGTATAAATTAGCCTGGGACCAGGCTCCGCAGTGGGATTAAGGATCGAAAAGAAGGAAGGAAGCGAAAAAAAAAATCGGCGAGCGAAGCGAGCCTTGCGGGGAACTGGCGGCTCCCTTTCGCTTGCCTATTTTTTCGCCACGTTCCTTCTTTTCGCTCCTTAACCCCACTGCGAAGCCTGGTCCCAGGCTAGTATAAATCAATTGTATAATCACAAATACAACGGAGAATTAAAATACACGCATGTACATACTGAAAAATTCCGCAGTTGATTTCGTTATCTTTTGAAATAAAAGTCTTTTGTTTACTGAGCACTCTCATTTAAAGTTGTACCCAGAATACTAGAAGTATTTCTTTCTCACATTCATGGGATCAGCCGACTGGCCTGTGGCAGCGAGAAGATCGGAGCAGCGGTCAAAGATCATCTGAAACTTGTCTCCGCCGTGTGAGCTGTGACTTACGGAAGCCCAGGGGGGTCACTGACCTGTTTTGTTTTTCTTTTTGACTTTTTCATTTTTACTTTTACATTTTCCGTTTTGAGTTTAGTTTCTTATTATTTGATTTTTGTTTTAGTTTCTCTTTTTAAGGTTTCAGTTTTGCTTTCAAGTTTTATTTTTTTCATCGTTCGTTTTGATTTTGTTTTTTGATAATTTAATTTGTGTTTTAGTTTTAATTTCTAAGTTTGTCCATTTGTTTTTCAGTTTTCGCTTTTTAGTTTTCAGTTTTACTGTTTGTACATAAAAGACAAAAACCAAAACCAAAACCAAAACCAAAACAAAAACAAAAACAAAAACAAAAACCAAAACAAAAACAAAATCCAAAAAACCAAAAACGAAAACGGGTGGACGGGATAGACCATAATGCTTTGCTGTTGTTGCACAACACACGGCGGCTTAGATCACAAACAACTTGACAAGTACTACTTCATCCTCTGTTGGTTTCATGTTTGGAAGTGTTGACAGGCCTAACACGACTCCTGCTGGTTTGTCATGTTGTATACTTGACCTTTAGAGGTATGATGTTTAAGGATCTTCCTCTCTTGTGTCGTTCTTTTAGCAAAGGTTCATTCTCAATTAAATGCCATTTGCTCATTAAGATGCTCTTTAGGTTAGGCACGCGTGGTTGTATGGCGTGATAAAAGGCAATATCTTCTTGCGGATTTCTTGTTTCAGCCGGAGTGCCGACTTCCTGTCCGTAAATTTAACTTTGTAATATGCGAGAACCTTGTTGACAAGAAAATATGGGTAGCCTCGTGCACGCAAACGTGATTCAAAATCTCTTATAATCTGCTCAAAACGTTTTTAAAGAATTGGTTCTCAATACATTTGAAATGCGTTTAAATGTCAAAGACAGAGGCTTCGTTGAATCTTTTCCACTCGAGTGGTTTCGTTCTGATTTTGTTGATAATTTCTGTCTCTACTGTAGCCTGCGAGCAAGCCGACTCCAGTTTTTTGTTGCGCAGCAGCTTCACCGCTCGCATGACTCTCGCCGCAACAAAAAACTAGAGAGCCTGTTCACAGGCTATCTCCACCGAAGACATAATGTTTGCGAAGACAACTGCTATTTTAGCGCCCATTGCTATGGCGGTTCCATGAGTTTAGTAGTTCTCCAAGAAAGTGGGTTGGAATCGGAGTGTCTTTCTTAAATCGTAGAATCTTTCGTATGCCTTGCATACAGTGTCTATTCCTTCTTCGAGGCCCTGCCAGGGGGTTCCCGTGTCGCTTGTCTGAATTTTTTAAAATTTTACAAAATCTTTCGTGTCGGTGTTTAAATCACCAATTCCCGGCCTTGATTTCACTGTTGGAATTTTGCCGGTGATGACGTCTCTCGTCGGGATTTCATTTTATGTGCTGTCGCTACTTTTTGGGTCATGTCGCTTGTCGGAATTTACCCTGGCAGGGCCTCTTGTTCCTGTGGGATATTAGTGTACAGGCTAGTAACATCCATTGTACTTGACTGTATTCTCCTGTCAATGTTTTTGCTATCGGCTGAAGGATGCTGTCTATGAATGATGATATTCGTTCCGTAGGGCATCACAGCCCGAAATTATCGGGCGTCCGAAAGAGTTTTTCTTGTGAATCTTTGTAAGTGTGTCAAACACTGATATGCGAAGTTGCGACCTCCAAGGTGCAGGTCGTTAATAACATTTTACACCCTTTGAGAGAAGTTAAATTTACGCACGGGAAGTCGGCACAAATGGCATTTAATCGAAAATCAAGCTTTGCTATCAAGATATGTAAGAGGAGGGGGGGGGGGGGGCATGCGCACAAGAGCCAAACTCTAAAGGTCAAGTATACAACATGACAAAACCAGCAGGAGTCGTGTTAGGCCTGTCAACACTTCCAAACATGAAACCAACAGAGGATGAAGTAGTACTTGATCAAGTTGTTTGTGATCTAAGCCGCCGTGTGTTGTGCAACAACAGCAAAGCATGATGGTCTATCCCGTCCACCCGTTTTCGTTTTTGGTTTTTTGGATTTTGTTTTTGTTTTTGTTTTGGTTTTTGTCTTTTATGTACAAACAGTAAAACTGAAAACTAAAAAGCGAAAACTGAAAAACAAATTGACAAACTTAGAAATTAAAACTAAAACACAAATTAAATAATCAAAAAATAAAATCAAAACGAACGATGAAAAAAATAAAACTTGAAAGCAAAACTGAAACCTTAAAAAGAGAAACTAAAACAAAAATCAAATAATAAGAAGCTAAACTCAAAACGGAAAATGTAAAAGTAAAAATGAAAAAGTCAAAAAGAAAAACAAAACAGGTCAGTGGCCCCCCTGGGCTTCCGTAGTGACTCCCACGCGCTCGGAAAATATGGCTAAACTGTTTTGTTATTATTTCATTGGTATCATTTGTCAGCGTTCTTGGAGTTACTAAAGATAAGAACAAACATGAAGATCTCTAAAGACGGAAGGAAAAACGAGATAGGTTTGAATCCTGGTGTGATAACACTGATTGACTGCTTCACATCAGTTGCACAAATTGTGTCTGATTGTGTGACCACGTTTACCTTTTTTAAATTAATGATGATAGTTGTGAGCCATGATTTAAGGCTTTTATAAAAATAATCGCAATTCATGCCAATTCCCTATCCAGACCGTTTCACTATCCATGGCATTCCTTATTTTTTGTTCGGGATCATTTGCGGTCCAATATGGTGCAATATGGAATCATTTGCGGTCCAATTTCAGGGGCACCCAACGACAAGTTTCGGTAGATACCTGTTCGGTGGAGGGTAGTTCGCCTAAGGCTTTCGGCGTCGATTATAGAGTGCACTCGGATTTTCGTAAGTAAAACGTGGCCTAAAAGATTCGTAATGTGGAAATCATAACCCCTTAGGTTTTCGGAAAGGTTGTTATTGCTGTTTTTGGCAGTAAAAAACGTCAGCTAGCATTTTCGGAAAGAAAAAATGGTTCCCTAGAAAGTTAACTTCAGCTAGTATTTTCTCAAAGAAAGATTTTGTTCCCTAAAATTTTCGGGCAGTTAACAAGTCAGCTAGGGAATCCGAACAGATCAAAGTTTTCTAGCTAACCAAAACAGACTTCAAACACCATAAGGTACTTAAAAATGCCCTTCTAACGCTTTTGGCTGCTTTGGCTCGTTGGGTGCCCCTGCAATTTGGGGATCATTTGCGGTCCGGGATCATTTGCGGACCCGTACATCTCTCTTTTGAGCTTGCAAACAATCGCAAAGATGCTTCTCCTGTCATGTTGGCTTTTCAAAACACAAGCTGAATCGATGTTTTCGAGTACGTGACATGCCTGTGAGCAGACATGTCTATGACACGCACTGTGAAAAAACTAAAAATTCAAACCGTGCTCTATTTTCAAAACAAAGTATGCTACCGAGCTGAAAACATGCAAGCAGATACATTTCTAAAATGTCTTTTACGTGATGAAGCTAAAAACACAAAAATCTGTTTACTTTTGAATCTTAGTTTTTTATGACGTCATGTGAAAACCAAGAATTAGCGAGCCAATTCAAACTGAACCATACCCTAACCAGCGGCACACACCAGTGGGAGTACCCCCACGGAGGCGGGGAGGCGGGGAGGGTGGCCTTCAGCGTTAGGAATTAATTACCTTGATTCCTCTCGGTTGTTTCTGAGTCTTTATCCTCCGTTTTAAGAGTCTTTTTCGTCCGGAGGACAATCTACGGAAAAGAAATAACCAATGAAGATATTTTTTTGGTAATTGTTTCGTTTATTGTAAATTGTCTTTTGTAAGCTACAGGATACAATAAAGTGTTGTCGTTGTTTGTTGTAGTCGCACCAAATAGACACGAGAAATATCGTATAACTTTAAATTGGTGACAAACCTCGCCGGTTGTAGACATTTTTTTTTTTCAAATCTTCTGTGAGTTTTCCGCTTTGTAGAGCGACCTTCCGTTCTTCTTTGGTGCAGGAGATGCGCTTGGCCGGGTTGATTCAATATCTTCTAGTACAGTTTCAAAAAGTGGACATTTATAACCTAATATTGCACATTATCCCCATGACGGTGAAATATGTGCAGGAATTGACATGACCCAGTCAAATCACTTTCAGAGGTCGTACATGACCAAACCATGTAGCTGTGTGTACTGTCAACTGTGGTAGTTTGTATTGTTCGTGATATTAAAGTACATTGTGAGAGCTTGACTGTAAGAATCGAGATTAAAAGGCGTTTTGCGGCGGGTGACGAAAAAAATTTTTTTTACCGATTTTCTCCAAAAAAGGGGGGCATGTAGAGTTGATAGAACTAAAGCAATTCCTGCAATACTGGGCTCAGGGAGATTTTATTTTAGACGAAATGAAGCTTTGAAGTTCATACCCATGTCGGGCTTTATCTCCGGCTGACCAAATGCCTAATTTCAGCTGGCGAGAGAAGAAGAAAAGAAAACGAGAGTTTGGCTGCTCGGATTGCGCCGGTATTTCACCAGTATTATTGGAATAGGATTTATTTTATGTGTTTGATTTCAACCCTTGTTATTTTACGATAATTGCGTAGTAATCGCGTTATTGAGTTAATGAACTTTTAACAGCGTACCAACCGCTTGGAAATTGGGTTAGAAACAAAACTACACAATGCTGAGGGTCCAACCAACCTTTCAAGCTGATTGTTTGCTGAGTCTTAAGATAATCTACCACATTACTCATAAATAAGGAAAAAAGGTTGGGATTTTGATTTTTGTATTCGCTTTTCCATGACAAATACAATCCGCGCATGGGCTTTAATTTATGCATGTTTTCGTCTCCTAACGTTCTGAGACGCAAGCGTCAAGTCAGTATGACTTATTATTTTTTATTTTGTAGTAATATTGACGCTTATATCCCCTCCAAAGGTAATTTCTGATCATACAATATGTAATCGTGGGCACTTGAGGTAAGGCTGCCGCTATTACTTTGCGTGGAAAAAGTAAATAAAAGTGCTTCTATTTTTGTCGGATCAGATTACGTTCGAAGTGTCATGATTGTTTCACTTTCTGTGGATGTATTTTCGTTTCTCTCGGTTTGGTTTATTCTGCTCAAAAGGTGAGTAGGGTCATATATCTGACAAGTACGTATTTAAATACGTAAAATTGTTTCATAATCTTATGATGCAGTTAAGTGTTTCGGATTCGTTTCTGGATCCTGAGAAAGAAAACAAATCTTGTTTTGGCATTGGTTGTTGACACATGGAGGAACGACCCAGCTTCACGCTTGCAAACACATGTTTCCTGCATAAATCTGACATCAAAACTTAATGGTCTTCGTGTAGAGAAGCACTTTTTGTCTAATATTTTATTTTCTGCTACAAAGAGCAACTCGTCCACAACTTTATTATTCCGTGCTCTAAAGTTTCCGTCTGCTTAAATTCAAGAGAAGAAACTGAATTTTTAAATTGTGAATTTTAACTTATTGAAGTTTTAAATTCAAACTAATAAAAAATTAATGGTGAGGTGACGTCGTTTCTTGTATCCCAACTAGCTACAGCCACTCGATGAGCTGCTCTATCGGCAGTTTGGTTGAAAGTGAGTGCGGGACGGGTTTACCTAAAACATTGAATCCGGAATCCGGAATCCGGAATCCGGAATCCTGAATCCGGAATCCGGAATCCAGAATCCAGAATCTGGAATCCGGAATACGGGATCTAGAAACTGGAATTAATAATTAATAAGAGGGTTTAAAGAACCGAATAATAATAATAATAATAATAATAATAATAATAATAATAATAATAATAATAATAATAATGATAATAATGACTTTATTAACAGCATTTCCACTAGGTGGCTCTTCATCCATTAATATTTAACTAAAGTTAATTACAATTAAAACAAACCTAGGAAAAACTCTGTTAAAAACGCTAAGTAGTTAATATTTACAGTGATAAATGATAACAAAAAGTTGCCTAAAAATAATAAATAAATAATAATAATAATACTAATAATAAATAAATAAAGATAAAAATGTCTCTTCACACTACGACAAAAGGAGTTATACTCAGTTAAGTTTCTGATAGCTACAGGGAGCTTATTAAAAGTAGTTGCTGCCGAGTGCTGAAAAGTTCCCGACTCTCTCGGAATAGAAAGGACAGGTGCAATCGAAGATCTTAAGCTATAAGCATTGACCATGAAGACGATAGATGTCTTACAGGAGGAGGTAGGTGACAGGAGTGAAGTCTTAGTCTGGGACTTGGTTTGTTCTTTCCAGTTGAGTCGATGTGGAGGGATATAAGGATAACTATTAAGAAAGACCGTATGCAGGATCATTAAATGCAACTTAAAGAGCTGATCCGCGAGATTTTACACTAGTTTAACCTTAAGAAACAAACAGGCCCATGCAGTGCAGCCCTCGCTGCAAAAACGGAGTGAGAAGCATTGCTATTGGGAACAAAATCTTTCTTGGAGCAGATTAACCACGTTTATCGCCTACTGTAAAAGTAGGCCTGACCAAATCCTCAGTTGTTGTAGATATCCTTAACCAATCAGAAGTGGAGAGCAGCGGATTTTGCGTGCTCAAGGTTCCTATATAAACGTTTCAAGGTATATTGGGCACCATACTGACTTAGGTTTTTTCGAAAAAAAGAGCAATGACTGAAGACGGTACAACTGTATGAGGGTGAAAATGTTGTAAGCAAACGAAAGCGCTAAAACAATCCTCACCCAGCCCCCATAGCTATCATTTCCAGGTGGGGCATTTATAAACGTCTTTTCTTTTCTTTTTTTTTTTTGGAATAAATACTTTTTTGTCTTCTTTTTTTCTCCAATTAATCTCTCGGATTATATTTATTTCATGTTAGTTTCTTTTTTTCTGTATATTTAAAAGTTTTTTTTTAAAGTGATCTTTCTTCGTCTTTTGGAGATGTTCCTGAATGTACCGGGATGTTCCAGAATGTCCCATGTTCCACGTTTTATCGACGGCCACTCGACAACCTGAAATGTACGCGCCGATACAGTTCCCAAACGTTCCAGCATGGAGCAACAGACAATGACCAATCAGGCGTAAGCGTTCCCACGCGCAATTAAGTGAAGATATGCAAAGTGATTTTTCTCTGCTTTTTGGTCACGAAGCGTTTAAAATAGCTCTTGTTTTATAAAGATCTAGCTGAAATCAATAACAAAACATTGAAAACGGAAAAAAAGTTGCTCGAAATCAAAAAAGGTTGATCGAAAATCGAAAGTTGTTCCAAAAGTTGCCGTCAACTTGTGGACAGGCCTAACACTATTCATCGACAAAAAGAATAAGAAAAGGTGCTTTTAATTAAAATGATTTTAATTTAAAATGTTCAAAATGCACAAAACATTGATTAGTATTGTTGAAGTGTGATTGAAAGCTGTGTGCTTTAAAGGAATCAGGCGGTTTATTACAAGCAAAACCAAAGTATTAAAATGCTGCCCTAGATTGATTGATTGGTTGATTGCTGCAAAACTCAGGCTAAGTCATCATATAATTTGTTGACCATATTATTACCCAAGTGACTTCAACCTTTGTCAAATTTTCTACCAAACTTCTTTACATTCCGTATTCCGGATTTCATATTTCGGATTCCGGATTCCGGATTCCGGATTCCATGTTTTAGGTAAACCCGTGCGGGACAGTTTCATCGAGCTGAATTGAACGTATCAGAAGAGACCATTCCCATTTCATTTTGCAAACGAGATGTAAGTAAGCGTTTGCATACAACAAGTGTGACTGATATCAGTTCGGAATATGACCTCATTCTGGCAAGGGCAGGAGTATTTTAGTACGATGAGGATTTTTTATCACGAACAACAGTGTGTCCAAGGCATCGTTATCAGTTTGGTGGAGGATGGTATCAAAAGAGGATTTGTCGCTATCCAGAGCACAAAGGCAAAGCCAAGCCTGATCGTAGCATTAGTAAACTACAGTCCAAAATCATATTTCATGAGTTTAAATATTTAGCGCCAGTGGGTTCAGGTAAGGAATTAATTTATTACTAGTAGTAATCATAGATTAAAAAAGTGCGTTCGAGTATTGGTAGGTTGGGATAGTAATTTCTGAAGTTTTGCAAACAGCAATAAAGCTTGAACCTTCCAACACGTCCGACAAACAGCGAAGCACGAGGCAGAATGATAAAGCTTGAACCTTCCAACACGTCCGACAAACAGCGAAGCACGAGGCAGAATGATAAAGCTTGAACCTTGCAACACGTCCGACAAACAGCGAAGCACGAGGCAGAATGCTATGCGCAACGAAATTGTGACGTCATTCAAAATGGCGCCGAAAAGGAGAACCATGGAACGAAAAAACACGGGTCAGCTTTCGCTTGCGTGCACAGGTAACCTACGCGATAACAGGCAGCCCAGAAGATTAGGAAGCGTTCTTCCTTCGTCGAACGCAATTACTTGACGTTTAATCCATCGAAGCGAAAACAAGTGTGCTTAGTTTTTTTTTTTTTTTTTTTTGGAATCAATACACTATTTTTATCACCTTGCAAAACGATAAACCTCTGTGGCCTAAAGGTCACTGTTCTTGCTAGCCTGCGTAGCTGGCGGTTTTGTCGGGGAGTGCGCAAGCGAGCGGTGAAGCCGCGAGGAGAATGGGCGGAGGGCAATGAAAAACCGCCTGCCCGGATTGGGGGCTTTTTTGAGTAGTCCGTACGCTGGCGTACGGAGCATTTTGATTGGATCAGAATCTATACACGCCAATCAAGCGTTTTGTTAATCTCCCAAGGGAGAGCTCCAAGGGAATGTGAGAGTCAAAACAAAATGGCAGAGGAAGTATTAACAAGAGCCTGTGAACATGTTCGTCCAAGCAAAATGCAAAAAAACAGAAACTACAAAGCTTTAGCTTTCCATAGAGACCAAAATTATTGCAAGAATACAAATAGAACTCGAGTTATAATTTTTTTTTCGGTAACACAAATATTCCGTTAATTGACTGCGTTGACGGGAAAAGGGACAACTTGATAACGCAATTTTATTCATTGACGGAAAACCGATTTTCAACTTCTTGAACGGATTTCGTGAGCGCCAATAACAAATTCTAAAACCTACACGTTTTTAGCTTTCCATAGAGACCAAAATTACCGCTTTACGACAAAACTAACGAGAGTTAGAATTTTTTAAAAACCGAGCATCAGTGTTTGTTTATTCTGTGGGACGTCGGTCACTCAAAGCGCTGTTTTACTCGTACACGGAATTTTTTTCCCATGTTCTGTGAACATTTTCGTCGAAGCGGAATGCAAAAAGCACAAACTGCAAAGATTTAGCTTTCCATTGAGACCAAAATTATTGCAAGAATAGAAATCACTGAGAAATAGAACGCGAGTTATAATTTTTTTCGGCAAGACAAATGTTATCTTATTTCCGATGACAGGAAATCTTCGAATTCTTGACAAATGTTTGGATTGAGATAGACGAAGTCTCCTTAATCTTTAGCTAGCAACAGCACAATCTGCAATTATCATTGGCACTTCTTTGAGGACTGGAAACCTTTTTTCGGAGTTTCGCCGGCTTTCGCCCCCATCGACTCAAGAAATCATATTGATTATTTGTTTTGATGATCGTCCAAAGCTGTCAACAGGTTGCAGGCCTGTAACCAGGATTTTATGTGGGGGGTGCTAACGAGGCCAAAGTGGACCAAACTACCAAAATGTATTTTTTATTGTCTGATCCGTTTATTTAGGAAAGTAGCAATACATGAGAAATTGTAACGACAAAGTACACGATAGGAACTGAATATTACATTTGTCGAATACAACTGTTTGAATTGAGTTTATTACAAAGGACTAATTTTACGATGTAAAATGATATATCAAAATACTGCGGAACTAATCCCTCAGAATAGTCCCGAGCTCCAGCCTCCGTTGATGTTTGGTGGCAAACAGATTTACCACCTCATCCAAAACAATTTTAACTTGATAATATGTATGTGCATTAATGCGAGGAACGACAGCTTCTCCTGGCTCACGCATGCCCTGTTATATTATATTTATGCAGCCGCCTTAAAGAACTCACACTTC
>JAEMWC010000011.1:2027500-2037500 GCA_016490735.1 Pachyseris speciosa | reverse complement strand
TTTCATCATGCCCAAAGGAAACCCTTTTGGGTCAAAATCAGCTGTTGTGAAAAAGAGAAAAAGTAAAAAGCGTTCGGGATTTCTTGGAACACCCAAATGGGAAAAGGACAAGGAAAGAAAACAATCGAAATCCACGAGTGAAATCACCTTTGTTCACGATTGTGATGTGGGAACTGACAGTGATTGTTCAGTGGAATGTACTACTTCGTCTTCATCAAAACGAAAATTAGAGGATGTTGAATTGCTCTCTGACGAAGAATATGAAGTAAACGAAGCAAAAACAGCTAAAGGATATCGTTTAGTGGACATGGACAGCTTAAGAGATTTAGCCCACAAGATTCATTCATTCAGCGGAAATTGTGAAGGTTAGCTACCATAGTAACACTTAGTCCGTAATACTGTTTGTCCACTGACAGTTTCAGTCATTTGAATTTCTTTTTGTTCAGTTTCCACATTTTTCTGAATCATCTGTAGTAACGTGGCTTTCTAACCCATTTTTAGGCACAGTGCTTATTCTTGAAGACCCTTTGAAGTGTTATGGTCTATGCAGCACAATTCCCCTGAATATAAAAAATGGGAAAATGATCACCTGTCAGGAGAAGCCGGATGTGAAATTAGACTGTGTTGGACGTGTTCAGAAACGAATGGGGAAAGCTTTGAGAGATGTCCAGCAACAGAAAGGAAAGCTATCAGATGGGAAGCCAGTGGGAGGTAGACCTGGGCGTTTGACGAAACCTGCTGTTGAAAAACTGCAAAAGTATTATGGAAGAGCGATTAGGAATAATACTAAGAAAGGTCCACTGACAACTGAGGAGAAGGACAAAGCTGTCAAAGCCATGAAAAAAGAAATCAAAGCTGGCTTGTACCACAGCTGTAAGTTGCCAGATAAGGAGAGGCATAAGTATTGTCCTTCTAACTCGTGGTGCTCTTACAAGAAAACTGGGAAACCAGTTGAAAACAAGAACCACCACCTTGATCCTGTCTTTGTCGAACACTTGGAGCATGTTTACAACCGCTTGTCTGATGATAAGCTCTTGGAACGCTGTTTGCCAGGGTACACTCAAAACCCCAATGAGTCTATCAACTCCCTGGTTTGGATCAGGTGCCCCAAACATAAGTGGTTTGGACTGAGGAAGCGTGTGGAAATGGCGGCCATCTCTGCCACATTACATTTCTGCTCTGGTGCCAAAGCCAAGCACAGAGTCATGGAGCTTTGTGGAATAGCAGGTGGAGAGCAAACTGTGCTTGCCAGTGAGAAAAGAGACATGCTGAGGGTGAAGAAAGCTGAAAAAAGATCATCAGAGCTGTTTAAAAGGGCAAGACGAGCTACAAAGAAGGTTGCTGTAAGGATCGAGGAAGCAAATATTCAAAGAGAAGGAACCACATATGAAGCCGGGGCCTTCTAATGGAGTTAAAGGACATGTTATTGTCTCACACATCACAGTTTGCTTGTATTTAGTTCTTGAGACATAATCTTGTCAGAAACTGCATTGTTTTTAATTATATTGATGGTTAATGTAGAAGTTTGCCTTTTAAAACATTTAGTGTGAATTTCTCGAAAACAGAGTTTTTTGTGACAATGCAGTTGCCCATTTTAATATTTTCGTTAGGTTTTAAGCTGTTAACCTCATTTTTTCACCAGATGTTCTTTGTATTTATATCTACAGGATGAGTGATTTACTTTTTAGTCAAACAAAATTGATTTGGAGTCCTAGGGACTACAATTGAATTCTCATTGTTTTGGTTGCCATGGCAACGTGATTGACATTTTTGACATTCTAAATCACTCATCCTACAGTTTTTCATAAGATGTACTGGATGGTAGTGTTTGTTTTTCAAATACTGTTAATGCAGTCTCCCAATGGAATTGGGCAGCTGAGTGCTGTGATATGCATAACTGTAAGTATTCTGTTAATTATTACTAGGAGAATGAGTGACAGTTGACCAAATTTTGCATTTCTAGAAATCTTAGACTGTCATTGTTCTGGATCAGTGCTTTTTATTTGGTCTAGTTACATTATATTTTGTTGATTTCACATTATCCAATGTGTCCAATTTTTACGAAAATGTGACTGTAATCCCCCCTTAATCCAGGAGTAGCGTTAACTTTGGTTCCAGTTTTTTTTTGGTTTCTTTTGTAGCTTTTTGCTTTTCAGGATTGACATCCTCTGATATACAATTTTGCAGAATATCAGCGTTGAACAACTTTTCCGGACAGAGAAATAAATTCCTGGGTTAATGTTTGATCTTGGATTAGGGCTAATTGGCTTTCGAACAATCGGGCTCTGATATATGAGGTCATATATAGCTGACGGCTAGGTCAAATAGTCGCTTCACTAGCTTGGTAAACATAAAGCTGCATCTTGGCTAGCGATTAAAAACACTTTAAAACAAGTATTTGGGCGATCTCTAAGTGACAAAACCTGAAGATAATTTAGCTTGCTCTTAAAATTTCACGTGTGTATCTACAGTGTGTATCTATGCTCCCGTTTATAGAACCATTCATATCATAGTAAGCGAAAGGAAACTGAATACAACAAAAAAATGTATAGTTTTACGTGTCTTTGCGGGGGGTCAGTTGTGTAATTTTTGACTAACTTTAAACTACTTTAAAATTAAAAACCCAAACCTTTTACACACTTACCATTTATAGCAAAGTACTAACACTAATTGTGTGTAGTTTTTAGCCATAATTGTGGGTTGGACCACGCGCGAATACTTAAACAAATATTTCACATTTTGCGTTATCAGTAAAATTAATCATAATAGGAACTGATGAAAATGTTGTATATGGAAGTTGACAACTTGCCGCGGGGTGTTTAATCGATATTTATAAAGCCAAAGCATGGCTTTGATAGCGAGAGAAATAACTAGTGTCGAGAAGTAATATTAGTTTCTCATTAACTAGACAAGTTTACCCATAAATTAGAGTTAATTTGTCACAAATTTTAGCACAGTTATCCTACATTCTTTATATTCGCTTACTGAGACAATTTAAAAACATAATTAAGAATCTATCGCACCAATTTACATTGTTTGGTACCCTTTGTATGTGAGATAAGTTTCAGGTAATTTGAAGAAATATGAATTTTCCGTACCCGCCGCAGTCAATGCGAATCTTACTGTCAAGGCCTCTTGTTATGTTCCTGCTTGCCACGATCTGACTTCCACCTTATGCCCTGCACCTGACAGTGTTACTAACCGTACGGCCCCACTCTCGGAATCCTAAAGAAAATTTTTTTTTCGCTGAGGACGATTTTGTTCATTAAGTGCCATCGATACGTTTCATAGTACCATCTGGATCGTCAAAAACTGTCAACAGGTTGTCAATTATTAGGAGGTGGCAGTCGAAAATGCCGCGAGTCCGGGCAGGCGGTTTCTCCTCGCGGCTTTGCCGCTCGTTTTCCGGGTCGTTTTCACGGCTTCGCCGCTCGCTCAACGTGCTCCCTAACAAAACCGCCAGCTACGCAGGCTAGTCCTGCCTCTTTCAGTTCCACCGAGTAAAATCTAATCAGTGTTAAGGCACATCACTCCCTGGCCTCTCTGCAAAATCAACAATTCGGCTCCCTGTGTTTCTGTAAATTTTAAGTCACGTTTTCAGGAAATTGCAGTAGACAGCAGGATATTCCTTTTTGTTTATCATGCGCCGAATATCACGTAGCCATCATAAACGCAGAGCAACTGCAACAAATCCTGGCGTTAGACTTATGAATCTTTTATTTTAATCTTTTTAAATCTTGATAAAACGCTCCTGCTAACGGACTGCTAACTCCTCTAGTTCGTTATCAGGGTCCAGTTGTTCAAAGCACAACTTTGAGTACTTTGGCTTCGGTTTAATTGATGTTCAGTTAAGATTTTTTCCCAAAGTGTTTTACCCATCAAGTTTTGAATGTAACTTTTCTTTACCTTGAGCTTAGAATTTGCTTTCAAAAAACGTTCTCAATGAGCGAGACGAAGTTAACTTTTCATCGTAGATTAGCGCCAATCGGCTTTCGAGCAACCAGGCCGAGATATATAGTATTTCGTAAAGACTTGATTCATACATGGTTGATATTCGGTATTACATAATAATAATAATAATAATAATAATAATAATAATAATAATAATAATAATAATAAACTTGATTTTTTAAAATAGAATCTCTTAAATTATACGGTGTACTAAGGATGCTAAATACATTTTTCGGGTGCCGGGGAAAACCTTCTGGTTAGTTCTGTGAATCTGCAAAATGACATCCTCTTGATAGGTATAATTTTCTTTAGTCTCTGAAGCCGTCTTGTCTGGCATATTGCTAAGGAAAAATATTTAAATGTAGTAAATACATAACAAATGAAAACTGTCCTCGCTTCATGCTATCAGAAGCATAAGTTATATGCTTCTGATCCTATCTATGCCTCAAATGCCAGACTTGATGTTTTGACACAATCAGTCACTGTTTAAACAGTAAAGCAGCGAATATTCCATCGTTTTTAACCGCAAAATCGCAGAAGAAAGGAAAATCACTTCCAAATTAGTGCTTGTACTGCAGCACAGTTTTCCGCTAATCCCCTGGCACCCATTCAGTGTGGCCAACAATGATCACTTTTGGCACCAGTTCGGCGGGTATTCCTTCGTTTAGCAAAGCTTCGTCCTGTGAGGGGGTTCGAAGGTACCTGCAGTATCGAAAGTCATTCATGCTTTCTTCCAAAGTCTTCTGATTTTCTCTGTTATCACGGCCCCCATCAATTTTTTCTGGTCCAGGCGAATACAGAGTCGTGCCAGGACTGGAACTTTTTCTAGTTTTGGGATCGGCTTTACCCTCTTGGACTTTAATGGAAGCTAGTCTCTTCACGGTCTTCTCGTGTTCCGTATTCTCTTTCGCTTTGCGCTCTTCTTCTTGAATGTTTCGTATGTCTTTCAACTTCGTCATGGCTTCTTCAAAGTCTGGGACATTCTTTTTCTGCACAAAATCCAGAAGAGAGAGGACACTGCTCATATTCCTCACCGGGGACCTGCTGCCGCGACCTGATGAAGATAGGTTCCCCGTGACCTCAGCTCGTCTAGGCATACAAGGTGAGCTTGGTGCGGATCTTGACTGGGCGATGTTTGGAGAAGTTGGTACAGTCAGTGAGGAAGACACTGACCGACCATTCAAAGTTGACGCAGAATTAAGCCTCCGTCGACGTCCATTTGACGCATCTATGGAAGGTAGCGTAAGACCTTCCTTAGGCTGCGCAATCTCTCGAAATTTCCCGCCACTTTCGCTACGAGAAAGCGCTGGAAGTGTGGCTTCATTATCTAGTGATATAGATCTCTGACGAAGACCGGGGCTTTTTTGTGGCTCCTTCAAGTCGGTCAAAACTTCGCCGCTCGCGAAATCGCTGCCATCAATGGTTGGCACAGATAGGCGGGACGGAGCCGAAATCTTTCTAACTGCTCGGCCTAGAGCCCTTTCTTTTTCGTTTCGCAACTCTCTTTGTCGTTTCTCGTACTTCTGTTTATACTGCTCCAAGGACTTCAGAGTCCTTTTCGTATCCGAGCCAATAGCTCCCATACTTGCTTTCATCTTGTTTACTGCAAGTGTGTTGCGAGCCAGAGCTCCTTTCATACTAGTAGTTACGGTGAGCTTGTCGTCCAGGTGCACGTGTTTGTTCATTTTGAATTCAGGCCTTTGGCATCTACCCTATCTCCATTTGACTTTACATAACTTATGAACTGTGCGACTCATACCAACAATACCGAGCCAAAAGTACGAGTGAATTTTTAGCTTCAACATAACATTGCAATGTATTCAAACTGAGAATAACAATACAACTATCGTAGGCTTGTGCCTTGCAAGGATTTGCATCATAAAAAAGAATTGGTAATTTTGGCACAAAACTAATTGTTGAGAGCCTCTCCCAAAGGAGGAGTGTATTGTTGTCTCGAAATCCCTCCGGCTGCATAGCAAGACAATTACTACGTTTTTTTTTCAAACCCACAACTTCTCTTTAAGTAAACTGCCATTATAAATCGTCAATTACAGCAGGAGTGTGGTCCAATATATCTATAATAGGATGTAGTGTTTACGGTTTACTCTCAACCATATCTGTTTCTCTGCCAACCTAGGTGGTTTGCACGTTACGTTATCGCTGCCATATTAGTGGACGTAAACAACAGATCTCTCATTAGCTCCTTTTGTTCGTCCTCCAACATTTGCTCGTTTCACCATTGTTATCTGTGTCTCTAGAGAGTGGCTGCAAACCACGTATACTGCGGCAAATTAACGACGTAAGCTACGCAGCACAAGGGCATCAGCTGGTTAAAAGAATGGGGCCATTGTCATGAAAGCAAAATATTTGATTGCTTGTTCGTTTGATTGCAGAAAAACGCTATACGAGATTATGAACAATATATGATGATCTAATACATATGACCGAGGCCGTGTTTTTTGGGTTTGGATGTATAGGTGGTTTGCACGTTACGTCATCGCCGCCATACTGGTGGAAGTAACAATAGATCTCTCATCAGCTCCTTTTGTTCGTCCACCAGCATTTCTTCACCATCGTTATATCTCTCCAGGGATCAGCTGCAAACCACTCATTTGAAAATGTTGCTTTTTGCTAACATATGCAGTCGAACCCCTATTAAGCGGCCACCTAGACTGCATACAGGCTCTTCATCTGAGCAATTCAGAGAGGTTGGCGCTCGGTCAAATGCTAATGGATTGGGGCTCACCCCAATCCCGTAGCTTTTGACCGTGCGCCATTAATCGAGGAAAAATCCTCTCTGTGTTGCCCAAATGAAGATCCTGTATGCAGGCTAGCGGCCACTCCTTATTAGCTAGAATATAGGCGGCCAGTAATCAAAGTATCGATGAGGGTTCTTCTACTGAATTTACCGCTATTAAGCGGTCATTATCTATTTCCCCAAGGGTGACCGACGTTGAACTGTACTCTCGTTTTATAACACCGTACCCGTACTTTGCAGCGTCCTCAACAAGCCGCATTTTGCACTCGAGCCCCCTCCCCTCCACACAGAAACCTTCCCCCACTAAGGGTGGGGTGGGTAGTTACGTTGGAGCCGTCATACTCTTCACCTTTCTCCAAGCGGCAAAGAAATGAAACCGAAGGTATGCACTTCGATGGGCCTCCACTTCCCATTACGCATTCCCTCCCTCAAAGTTTCAAATTTTTCCTCAGGAGGACGTATGCCGTCATTCTTAGAAACTTGGGGATCGCAGGAGAACCTACAATCTTGGACGGAATAAAATGAACTAATTAACCCCCACCCCACCCCCCCCCCCCCCCTTCCCCTAAGCAATGATGAAGGCGAGCGAAGAGCAAAACGCACCATTTTGGCATCATTGAAATCGGAGGGAGGGGTGGTTCAAATGTTCCATTTATTGTGTCCAAGATTGCAATCTTGGACGGAATTAAAAGGACTAATTAACCCCATTCCCCCCCAAGCAATGATGAAGGCGAGCGAAGAGCAAAGCGCGAGTTTGGCATCATTGAAATGGGGGGTGTCCAACATTGTAGATTGCCGAGAGATCAAAACGCCCGTTTGGATAATTCCATCACACCTTCGCAAATAGGCGATAATTAAAGTAATTGGAGTACCGTATAGTTACAGTAGGTGGAATAAATATCCAGCCGAGTTACATCCCATCGTAGGGGCGAACGACATGAAAATCATATTCTTGCCGAAACACAGGAAGTCGGTGGTGGTGACAATTGTGAGACATGTGGTGTTAAGCGTCTAGTCTAAAGAAAATAATACCGGCAACCAACGCAGGTCCTCCAACGGGGCAACCACTACATAACCGAGCCTCTACTCGCTAAACTTTCAGTTTTCTTTTATAATTTTTTTTTTTTTGGGGGGGGGGGGGGGGGAATAGATTAGAACGGATTCGTTAGCACGCTCTTTTGGGGGATTCGTAGGTAACAGTGTGTAATGTTGTTTACGCATTTACCAGATTTACCAGAGTCCCAGTCAGCTACATGATTTTCCTGAAAACGATGAAGACAAACATTCTTTTTTCTTACGTTAATTTAATACAGATCATGTACCTTTGAAGCATTACCTAAGCACTGGATTACCAGACACGACTGTTTAACTGAGCAAATAAATACATATAAGTAGCTTTTACTTTCTATCTTCCTCGATTTGAAAAGAAGAGTAATATGTATTCATTAAAAACATCAAATTACTCTTCCAACTTTGCCTACAGGCATCATTACGTAAATATTGAAAGACAAACTTCCAACGGTATAAACTCAGACAGGAATGCGCGGAAAGTTTGTCATCTGGCATGCTGGAATAGAAGATATTTTATTTTAAACTTTTTCAGATTTCCGGCTGGGCTCTACCTTGGTGTAAAAACCTGTGAAACTCATGAATGACGTAAAACAAAGAAAACAAAACATTCTAAACAATATCGTACAGCAAAACAATACCTCATAACACAAAGTGAACCTTGCCAGGTTTTTACACCGAGGTAAACCCGATTTCTGAGCATGGCTTGAAAGCGTGTCATCAAACAAAGGACAAAGGGGTTGGGCGGGGGGGGGGGGAGGGGGCTGAAGTAGTCAAATTCACTCTATCTTTACTCTGGTAGGAGAGCATGGCACTCTTTCTATCCCCAGATCACTTTTATGTAGTGCTGAAAGCACGAATTTGTACTTCAAGGTTTATTTCACATATGCTATGATAATGATTACTGACAGGCAAAACAAACCAGTTGTGACTAATCTTGCTTTCCCCAGGTTAAGAGAGACCTGAGGAGGACAAGAATTATTGAACAAAACTTGAGACGTTGTGTGAAGATTCCATGTCATTTCAAGCCATTTATGTTTCAAGAATTGTCTCAATTGATAAATTACCACACAACTATTTGCAACCCTTAAACCAAGGCTATAAATGTGCTGTTTTGTATACCCCAGCACATATGTACATTTCACAGTGTTTCATTTTCTGTCTCCATATGATGCAAACGAGTTTCATGTTTCAAAGCAAATAGGACTTGTTATATTTTCTTCATAGTCCATATAAAACCCACGTCTACTTCTGGATGAGGATGTTGTCATGTCGATCAACAGGGGAAAGTTGTTTCACAATTAATTTATTGTTTTTGATTTCTTTGTCTGAAGTCTCGCATGAAATCCACGAGAGTCTTGATATCTTCCAGTTTGATGGCATTGTACATTGACACCCTTATTCCTCCAACAGACCTGAAAATAGATTTGAACAGTTCTGATGATGAGAGTGATCAGATCAGCAAAAATTTCTCACACACATCTGGGAGCCATGCCAAGCTGATAAACCATGTGACCTGACCCCCTGCACACTAGTACCCAGATTCCCAGATGTGTGTGTGAAAAACGTTTTCTGCTTCTTTCGTTTTTCAGCCTGCAGGAAACAACAATTAACAGTTTTGCTACAAATCTGTACCACTGGTATTCAGTGGGCAAGAACCTCCAAGACCATCATAAAAGCGCTTTTTTCCTTCCATAAGTCATAGAATTCTAGTGGTGCGATAAAGTAACTTCATCTTTCAACTAACTTTTACAATCTAGCTTCCTTTTACTTACTGAAGCTAGATTATGCCACTCAGAATACTTGGTGGAAGGTCAATACACCTTGTAAGAACACCCGCACTTATATAATAAAATATAAAATAAGTGACACTTAAGGAAAAACTCCCACTTGTATTACTTGTTATCACAGAAATACTAAAGGAGTGGCAAATATCTGTATTATCTTTATCCAAGTGGACCAATGGAGGAGCGATAGAATACTGGGTTTAGGGTTCAGGCCCCAACATTCACTACCCTTGCATCACTGACCACTCAAACTGTAATACTGCACACAGTTCCTTAATTAATAATATACATGAAAAAATTTCTCGATTCTCATTGGCTAAGAGAAATGCAGTTTTTAGGAAACACCGGTGCAGAAAAAAGGTAATTCGGTGCAGAAAAAAGGAAATACAGTGCAAAACAAGGTAAAAAACTGAGGATTCTGATTGGTTGATAAACA
>JAEMWC010000011.1:1987500-2025000 GCA_016490735.1 Pachyseris speciosa | reverse complement strand
ATCAGAATGAATCAAACCACTCTTGTGTATATATCTAATAGTCATCTACCATGCAGAAGTGGTATTATCTTGCTCTGTTGTGTAGATTTCAAGATATGTCATACTAAAAGGCTCTGAAATGTAGATTCCGCAACAGACGACATACTGTGGAATGACCCACTATTGACCTCGGAACTGATATCAGCATTTTGCTTTTTGCACACAAAATCAAATGCATTCGTTTTTACAAACCTTGTTTGAATAATTAAAAAAGCCAGCAAGACAAGAGATAATAATATCATGAAAGAAAAATGACAATACATTATATAGATGAAGATAACCTAATAGTTTCATTTAAGAAAAAAGGATCTTGAAAATATGCTGGCACAAGTGTACACAATAGATATAGTAGACTCTATAGATCCTTACTTACCAATAGAAGCCATCTGATGAGTCTATCAGATCATACACGAGATCTGACTTCATCTGGTTTATTCTGTTTATTTCTGTGAACAAAAAGTGTTGAATAAGCCAGAGCGAGACTCTGCAAAAAGACAAACTTTCTCTTTACTGAATACTGAATCAATTCTTCATTCAAAATATTGATGAAGCATAAGATTATTTACTGCTATCTTACACACCTTGAATTCCTCCAATTCTTTTAAGCCACTTGAAAACAAGTCCCATGATGTAAATGCTGTATGTTGGGGGTGTGTTGTAAAGTGAATTCATGCCAGCTTGCACCTGTCATTATGAAAATTGATACTGTGTTAATTAGCTCTTGGCATTGGGGTAAAAAATAATCAGTATCAGCAAAATTTGTAAAAACATTTGTTTATTTCTGAATTATCCTTGGCCTCTTTTTCAAAGCAAGGTCTGGTGGACAGCCATTTGTATGAAAATGAGTTTAATTTGCATGTGAATGAAAACTAATTTTCAAATGAAAAGATGAGCATCAGGACTTGGTTTGAAAAAAAGGCCAAAGGTTATTTGGAAATGGCCTATTGGGAGGTCTTTGAAAACAACAAGTACTTGAAATTCATGCTTAACCCATTGGCACCCATGCCGGCCAAAACCGGCCGTAAAAAAACTCCCATGCTTCAAAACATTGCAACTTTCTCAATCACACGAATATTGCCTTAACTGTTAGTTGTGAGCACGAAATGGAATGCCCTTTAAATTTGGATATCCAATAAATGCAAGAAACGTAGCGATTTTTACCAAATATGGCCTTTTGAGTTTGGACAAGAACGAAACTGGCCGTTTTTAACGTCAAAGAGAAACAACAAAAATGCCCCTTTTTGCCTTCATGTTTTTTAAGGAAATCATCGTCGAAAAACCAAAATTCAACCATCATAACAAAATTCAGTCCTTTTTCTAGCTTAGAAATGACTTTTTTTGTTCATATTCTTCTCCCGAGCGTAGATACAGCCTTTTGTTCCAGTGCATTCGGGCCTTCCCGACATTTTCAACATCTTGAGCGCATTGCATGCTGGGAACTAACGAGAATTTTGGACAGCGCCCGTTCCTTCCCCCAATTCTTTCACATATAAACTAAGTCTACAGCCACTCCGACCTACTGCCAAAATTTCCTGCTCGTGGTCATCTTCAGTACTCAGAAATTCCAAAATATGTAGTGGTAGGTCGAGAAATTCATCAATAGTCGAGTCCCAAAGGTACTAAGTGTTCGACCGGCCAAATTCCCAGTTCGTCGAGTAACAAGCCAAATTCAACAACAAAGTACATCACCTTGCTCGATTCTTTGAGAAAGTGGACTCTTAGCTACCGTCACGCTTAATGATGCTCATCAGGCAGCCGCTAAAGATGAAAAATGGCTGTAAATTTAGCAGAAATCGCAAGCAAACCGAACTTGGGCCATTGTTGTCGCTTCACGGATAAAAAATAGCTACGTCAAAATGACGTTTTCAGAAACCTTGAGCCTCCAGTGGCTTAGGACAGCACCACTTTTCCCTGGTAGTTCAAATAAAGAGTCACGAATCGCTATTCATCGTTTATAGGTGGAAAATCACTCCGAAAATGTAAAACAGCCGGTAGTCAATGGGTTAACTGTGATATCCAGTAGCAAAAAATAGCCACTGTTATTCAAATACATGTATTGATGAAAACTTGCCAATTAAGTGACACTAATATTAGAATAAACAGCTGTGGTAGAACTCTGGGCCTGGTCCATACAGGTGATGTACATAGCAACCCAACACACAATAATAATAATAATCATCATCATCATCATCATCATCACTATATAAAGACAAGGGCACCTTATCTGGCAGCCACTCTGTTTATGTTATGATGCTAACTATAAATACCTTGTAGTCAAACACCACTGGACACTGTGGTGATGAATTGCTTATCAGATCCTCTCGCACTGTAAGTAAAAAATGCAAAATTGTAAGAAATTATGGGAATTCCTTGATTATGACACAAGGATAATTTGTAACTCTTTGGTCTCCTTTTCTCATGAGATGGGGCTTTATGGAGGTAAGGGAATGCACTCTTACCAATCACCACAGTAACACCAGCACAGCCAATATTCTTCTGAGCTCCAGCATAGATCAGTCCAAACTACAAAAAAATGCAACATGACGTAATTATTAGTGAGAACATTACCCAGCAATTTCAAGAAAGAGGTCAATTTGGAATTTTCTACGAAACACATAGTTTAAATCCACATTCAAATTAATAAGTGATTCACCATTCTACATTCTTTCTCACCTTGCTGACGTCAACAGGTCTTGACAAGAAGTTTGACGACATGTCACAAACAACTGGTACACCATTTGTCTCAGGTACAAAATCGAACTCCACACCTATATTCCCAACAACAAAAGCAAAGAATAAAACATCACTCTAACCAAAGAAACATTTTTAGATGACATTTCATGTACACAAATTCAAAATGTAAAGGCTGCAGAACAGTAATACTCAATAAAATTTTACTTGATAATTTATAATAATAGTAATAATAATAATAATAATAATAATAAAAAGGTCAAACACCTTAATTTATCCCTTTCATGCATATTAATTAGTCGCACCTTCATCCTTAATTATTCTTGTTAATATCTCACTTTGTTACACTATTTATTGTTTATTTTCATTTTATGCCTCACTGTACAACTGACAATGGATGATGTCTCATCTGAAATATGTATTCATTAATAAATGAACTTCAAAAACATTGTGTGGTTCATCAAAAGTGATATAATAATAATAATAATAATAATAATAATAATAACAATAACAACAACAACAACTATTAAAGTCTCAAATCTTTGTAGCCAAATACAGAAGTTTTTTTGAACAAACTTTATTGACAAAAAAATATACATTACAGTACAAAGAGCTAACAACAAATACAGTACCAAAAAGGAAGACAGATTACTATCAGAAAAAGTTCATACAAACAGAATACCTTTCCTACAAAATGAAAATTAAGTCAGATGAAAAAACAGTTACATGTCGGCGTCGACAAAACCCGGATCGGATCGGATCAGATCACAGATGGGAAAAGAGTAATAAACAAAAAGTATATTACAATGAACATTGGAGAAATGCTGACATATTGCATGACATATTGTAGCTTAGGGCCTACTGAAAGTGATTTCCTGCCATGGAAAGTGATTTCCCAACATGTAGTCTCCTTCACGGCTGTCGCCATGGACGAAAGCAAGTGGAAGGGACGCATTATTTTATCATTCAGTTATAATTTCTTTTTTTAATATCATCTCACGTGTTTATTTACTTTTTCTATATTTGATATTATTTTAGCAAGGGCAAGAGAAGAGACGAAAAACGAGGTGGGGAGTAACGTTTTTTAGATGTGACGATTTAAGTGTAGTGTACGCAAGCGATTTATTTAGTTAAATCCATGTTGGCTTCTTCTATGAACTCGCTCAGCTCCTCTTCACCTAAATCGCAATATCCACGAGTATATGGGGTATATGGAACTCAGTGATGAACAGTTAGAGATCGCACAATAATTTTGGCCGTCTAGTTGTGAAATCATCACGTATTTTTCATATTGTAATATTATAATAATCTTTACAAACCCCTTGGCTCTTTTAATAATTATATACTATAACCTCTGTGACCAAAAATATGCTCATTGATAAATTATTTTATATGGAAAGTGACAAGTATTTTTTCAGCGGCGCGAATTCGCCAGCGGAGCTTTTAGGAAACCTGGAGGGCTAGGCATTTTCTTAAAATGAGTTTTCTCAGTGTGTACAATAGAATTCAATTTATGGTCTTACATTTTCGACAAAATGTCTTAAAGTCTAAAATCTTGTCGACCGTCATTGAAACATCCCAGATAAAAGCCTCCAGACTGTAATGGCAACGCACGTGCTCGACCTGTCTGATGCCGTTCTGGTCGGCAATCATGCAAATTCACGCCGCTGAAAAAATACTTGTCGCTTTCCATATAAAATAATTTATCAATGAGCATATTTTTGGTCACAGTGGTTATAGTATATAATTATTAAAAGAGCCAAGGGGTTTGTAAAGATTATCATAATATTACAATACGAAAATATGTGATGATTTCACAACTAGACGGCCAAAATTATTGTGTGATCTCTAACTGTTCATCACTGAGTTCCATATACCCCATATACTCGTGGATATTGCGATTTAGGTGAAGAGGAGCTGAGCGAGTTCATAGAAGAAGCCAACATGGATTTAACTAAATAAATCACTCGCGTACACTACACTTAAATCGTCACATCTAAAAAACGTTACTCCCCACCTTGTTTTTCGTCTCTTCTCTTGCCCTTGCTAAAATAATATCAAATGTAGAAAAAGTAAATAAACACGTGAGATGATATTAAAAAAGAAATTATAACTGAATGATAAAATAATGCGTCCCTTCCGCTTGCTTTCGTCCATGGCGACAGCCGTGAAGGAGACTACATGTCGGGAAATCACTTTCAGTAGGGCCTAAGCTCCAATATGTCACGTAATATGTCACAGTATGTCAGCATTTTCTCCAATGTTCATTGTAATATACTTTTTGTTTATTACTCTTTTCCCATCCGTGATCCGATCCGATCCGTGATCCGATCTGATCTGTGATCCGATCCGAGTTTTGTCTATGCCGGTTACATGTCAAGAAAAAATGTCACTGTATAATTGAGCTGACATGAGGAGCAAATTGTCTGATTTAACATAAAATATCAAAATATGGGTGCTCTACAAATTGAAAAATACCTCTCAGAAGAGTAGAGAACCAACAAACTCAGCCAACTTAGGATGCCGAGTTCAGGAATCATTGGGACATTGGTGGAAGGCGAACGCTCTTACCACTAGCCAACCCTGCTCCCCTTCATCACTTAAGAATCAAAATGCAACAAAAACATACCATGAATGGTTTCATTGGCACAGTAGTAGACATATGAAGCATTTGGATCTAAATTCCACTCATTCTGAGGGGGAATTCCTAGAACAAGGAAAAAGCACATAATTATCAAAAACCAAACTTTGAATTAAATAAATTTGTGTCATCATACTGCAGTGCAACAGACTTCATGGCAACTATTCACACTCATAGTTAAACAAAACACAATTACATACAGAACCACGAGAATAGACTGTATTTGTGCCACAGTGTAAAGAAATGATTATCAAAGGTGACACTTACTGTCATATTTGTCAAGTTTCTTGAAAACAGGATTTACTTTGGTGTATTTCTCTGCCTGAATATGAAAAATAACAGAAAGATCAGAGTCAGCATTCAAGATGAAAGAACAAGTCGGTATTTACATTTAGGTCTTTATTACCTGCAACACCTGTCATAGCCAAATGTGCCTCAAAGGGCCTTGGTAAATTATCAGTAACCTTGAAGGCTGTAGATTCATTTTACTCAGAAAGCCGTCAAACTCAGTAGAGCATCAGTGGCTCAAAAGTTACCAGGTGACACCCTACTCAAATTAAATATCACAAAAAGGAACCTTTTGACCCAAAATACTTTACAAAATGGTAAGCATATTTCACTGTTGATTTCCTGGGCTTGATTACCAATTGCACTACTGATTTCCTAGGCTTGTTTACCAACCACTGTCAGGTAGGTAGGCTGCCTTTATTTATACACGATAAGTAAGAAAGCTGAAAGCTTGTGGGGTCATGTACAATACATTATTTCAAAATATAAAATACAAATAAAATGCAGTCTTACTATATGTTACATATATATATATATTAAATACAATTAAATGCAGTTTAAAAATGTGATGAAATGCTATTAATGTGACAATGAAACAAAATAAATACTTTTCAAGTTCTTCAAGTTCAAAATTAGTGGGCGAGGCTGATAATACATTGAATTTAACGGCCTTTAAAAAACTAAGTTCTGAAGTTTTGAGCTTTTTGGCAAGGTTATAATGGCCTGTTAATCAACAAAGTCAGTATATTTGGAAGTCAGCATGTTCCAAAGCACAGAGCCTCTATATGCGACGGAGTCCTTCATATAACGTGTGTTAAAACGTGGTACCAGTAGTGAGTCATATGCTTCAGACACGAGTGAGCGGTGGAAATCAATGCCCACTGATCTTCTTGCAGAGATAGTTTCTTACCTCTTTTGCAGCTTTTGCAGACCAAGCTCCAGTAACAACATAATCGGCTGATCCTCCCTCTGAAACGAAAATTAACTTGTTGCTTTACAAATCCATAATAAAAATTTACTTCTACTACCTTTCATCTCCTAACCATGATGATTTCCCAAAGATACATGTAGTCTATACCAAAGGAATATTGATGTTAATCAACTATAATTGTTTTCATGTGGCAGGTTAGTAAAAGGTTTTTTCAATCCCCAGTGACCTGCTGATAGTCTTGTTTTAATGATTAATAAAGCTTTTGCAATGTTAATCCTCTCCCACTCAAGTCTACATTAAATAAATACCCTTCAAAACAAATAAAAAACATTTGAACTTTAAATGGTTAATTAAGAGTTTCAGCAAGAGGGCAAAAGCACAATTAAGTACAGATATCCAAAATAAATTCTCTTCAGAGGAAAAGTAGCAGTGAGAAAAATCTATGTGCTTAACTGGTCAATTTAACTAACTCAGTCCATGATAAAATACCCTGAGCATTGTGCTAAACACCATGAGGTTACAAACCTTTAGCCAAGTTTAGAGGAATAGCAGCAAATTGGCCAGTGCCACCACCTTGCAGAAAGAGAACTTTGTAGTTGTCTGGAATGTTACTGCAGAAAAAAAGGAGACTCTAGGTCAGCCCTGTCAAAATGTGCTGGCAGCCGGCAAATTTGCCGCCTATAGTAAATTATTTGCCCCTTACTTCACACTTGGACTTCACTGGGAGTTCTCTAGCAGGCAAGGTTACTACTCCAGCTGCGCTACCCACTACTAAAAAACATTTTGACAGGGCAGCTAGGTACCTGTTTGTGAAAACTGTAAACTGTGTAGCAATCTATTATCAGGGTTCATGCTATAGTTACAAAACATTCATTATCAAAGGTGCCTAGAGTGACACGACTTACATCAGTTCTCTCAGATTGCTTTCAGCCTCATTAACAATTTTTGCAAAGTGGGCAGATCTGTGGCTCATTTCTAATAAAAGGAAAAGAGAAATTGATATGCAGCATAACATATTTTTGGTCTCAAGATGTACTAAACACCAAGAGGTTAGAAGTGGAGCCGGGTTGTGGAACAGCCTACCCAGTGACCTCCATGCAGCAACATCTTTACATGATTTTAAACTTACAATAACCTACATGTATGTCACCACAAGTCTGAATGAGTTTTAACATGGCATCCTTGTAAAGCAGCTTTTAGTATGTAGTTAATTAGTATTTTAGGTTCGTTAGTTTAGTTAGGGATAATTAGTTAATCTTTTCATCATTTTATAATCTTTGCTGAAGGATTTACCATGTATAAATGAAGTTAACATTACCATTTAAATACATGGGAGGGGGAGGGGAGGGGGGGAGGTGTATGGGAGGGGAGGGGGCAGGAGGTGAGGGGCGGGAGGTGTATGGGAGGGGAGGGGGCAGGAGGTGTATGGGAGGGGAGGGGGCGGGAGGTGTATGGGAGGGGAGGGGGCGGGAGGTGTATGGGAGGGAGGGGGCAGGAGGTGTATGGGAGGGGAGGGGGCGGGAGGTGTATGGGAGGGAAGGGGGCGGGAGGTGTATGGGAGGCAGGGGAAGAAAGGGCGGGAAGAGGGAGTTCTAAGAGGGCGGGGAGCAGAAGAGAAATGCAAACAATGCTAAGTTTTATTGTCATTTATTAATACATTAGAATACTTTGGAAAACAAGAACCCAGAATGTTAAGTAAACAGAATTACTCCAAGTACAAAATCTAGCAGTGGAACCCAAAGTCGGCACTGGAACCAGAATGTATTTAAGTGGGACAACCCAAAACAAAACAGGCAAGGAGAGAGGGCAGATGGTTTGGCATTGAAACCATTAGAGAATTTATGTTATTTCAACCCTTTGCCCTCTCAGCTAATAATAAAATAATAATTTAATAATAATAATAATAATAATAATAATGATGACATTAATAATAACAATAATAATATAAAAATAAAATATATTTATTTAAATGTGTCATATATCTAGTGGTAAACATTTTTTAAAAAAGTAAAAAGATAAAAATTAATGTATTGTATTGTATTGAATTTTAGTTCAACGTACCCATAACACTGAATCCAAGACCTCCATAGTTAACCAACTCCTTCTGAGCTTCAGCTAAGACCTGATATAGAAAATCAAAAATATCAGTAATAAAATTCAACACGTCCCATTTTTAAATATTGTCTGCAAGTGCAATATCTCTTCGCTGAGATGAAAGAGAAAGACAGCTTTTGAAAAAGGTGACAAAGCTAGCTAAGGGAGGCATTCATCCAAGAAACGCTTGTGAGCATCTTAATATTAGTTCTTCTCACAATCATTTAATCACCATTGAGAGCTATGATCGAAGGATTCTGTGATCATGAAATGTGGTGCAAAACAAGTATATTTTACTGATTAATTCATCAGGGGGGAGCAAAAATTATATTTCAGAGTTAATGTTACTGCATACCTTCAGGGGTGTCTCTAATCTAAGGGTTGTAGCAGCTTCTGATTACATCCCAGATACCATAAACCCATATCAAATTAAAGCTAATAGAACTAGCTATTTAAATATTTCATTGAATTTGTACATAAATGAATTACTGGGTTTTCCGTGTAGTCAAAACGTGAAGGTCTTGGGTTTACCTTTATGCGATTGCATTTAAAAGTTACAGAACATTTTGAAATTTGCTCGAAAATTGTATAGAAATATATAATGGCTCTAAGGAAAAAAGGTTTTTGAATTATCTGGTTCCCCAACAAGTTTTGGTTGAAGATACTTCATCTAGCGACTGTCAAAAAGTGATTGAAATCAAACAAATCACACTTGAGTTGTAACTCATAAAAGCGCCCCCAACAAGACAAAAATATAGTTTTCAAAACCAGCTCTTGAATAAAATCTTCACTGCATATACAAACACTACCCCAAAACACCTCTATTAACAGTAGACTAATCTAACATTTCTTCCAGCCACATACCATGGAAATTTTGCATGCAGTTTTATTTCCTGGCAAACCCTCATGCTACAAACAGGTTATATCCCAATTTCTTCGTTAATACTCACTCTTTTTGAAAAAAACATTTTTTTTGGAAAAAAGTTTATACCTCGAACGTACATGGTTATGTTAACTAAAACATCAACACCAGTTATTGCAGAGTATTTTAATAAGCTCTTCTGTAGCCTTATGAAATACAGCTGAAAAATAACTAATATTCTATACAAGATTTAAAAAAGGTCACCTCCCGGGGGGGGGTACTCCCTATAATGGCCTATACGGGGAAGATCCGCCCTAAAGGGGTACCTTTTTCATGCTCCAGGTATATTTAAAAGGGTAGGGATTTCACAAGTCGAAGTATATGAAAGGGTAGGGAAATCTGTCATTTAGGTATTTAAAAGGACCTCTCATTAAAATATTTTGAACAAACATACATTATGACTGTATCGTTTTAATTTATTGAACGCTACATGAAAATGACAAGAAGACTTCCTGTTTTAGGTATACAAAAGGGGTACTATCTGTCAATGGAAGGTATACGAAAGGGGTACGTTTTCTGTCAAAAATGATATATAAAGGGGTGAGGGGTCAGACCTCAGGGCGGAGCCTCCCCGTATTAAAATTATTTTAGTACTCCCCCTCCCCCCAGTAAATAATATGCTCTTTTGGGCGATTTGTTGGTAACAGTGTGTAATGTTGTTCACATATTTAGCAGAGTCCCAGTCAGCTACATATGATTTTCCTGAAAACGATGAAGACAAACATTGACCAAGTCTTTTTAAATTATTTTTTCTTAAGTTAATTATAGATCATGTACCTTTATAGTTTTACCTAAGCACTGGATTACCAGACACGACTGTTTAACTGAGCAAATAAATAAGTCTGTAGCTTTTACTATCTACCTTCCTACCTGTAAGTGTAATATGTACTCATTAAAAACATCAAATTACTCTTCTAACTTTGCCTACAGGCATGATTACGTAAATATTGAAAGACAAACTTCCCACGGTATAAACTCAGACAGGAATGCGCAGAAAGTTTGTCATCTGGCAGGAGCATGGCTTGAACGCGTGTCATCAAGGTCATTAATAATTTATTAATAGAAAACAAAGGGCAAAGGGGGAGTGAGGTAGCCAAATTCCCTCCATCTTTACTCTGGTAGAAGGAGAGCATGGCACTCTTTCTATCCCCAGGGGTACCTTTTCTGTCAAAAATGGTATATAAAAGGGTAAGGGTTTGGACCTCGGGGCGGAGCCTCCCCGTATTAAATATTTTTTAGTACCCCCCCCCCCATGGGGGGGTCACCTAATATAAATTATTTTATTTTCAGTTTGCTACAAGATATAAAGCATTAAAATAAGTGGCCCCGTATTCTGTAGTTTAGCCAGCATTTATTCTCTAATGAAAGGAGTTCTTATTTCCATTCTTCCAGGATAGGGGAAGTGGAAACAGAGGATGACAAACTATCGTTATAAACTTGGCAATTTGCTATAAAAACGATGAATATTAAATTTCAAGTGTTGCATCAGCCAAAGTCTAACCACAGGTTACTCACCCAATGTCCGCTAAAGGGAAAGTTAGTTTTTATTATCGCAAACTATAAACACTTCGGATACCAAGATTTCGATCCGGCCTTCCTAATCAGTGAAGCGAGAAAGACCGCAATCTGATAACTGCAAACTGCTGTTTCTTCATTCCTTCGCCTCGCCCTGTCCATAACATCAACACGAAAGGACTGTAGTTATCAACAAATTCCGTCTCTCGCTTGTCCATATTTCGCCGAAGTTCCGCAATCAAGCGACAAGAAACGGAACGTTCGCTGGTCGAACGTAGAACGGCTTCAGAAACACAGTCCAAGGAATCTCCTTCCAATGTTTTGCTTACCTCCCATATTAGGGAAATGCATTGATCTTGCTCCCCATATTAGGGAAACGCGCCAATTTCGTTAACTTCGCGGATGTCAGGCTGTTGTCGGGAACACCGAGCAAAATACTATGACAAACTATGTCACTGCTATTTTGTGCTAAAATATTGTTACACAAGCAATTTTCTGGTGCAAAACACCAAGCTGAAGAAGTACATTGCAAGGGATCAAGATCTGTGAGGTAAAGTCTTAGTTTGCATCCACGAAACCGTTGCTATCGTTCGCACTTATTACGTAAAACTTAGTCGATCAATGTAGAAAATAAGACTTCCCTGACACGAACGCAACCTGACTTGAGGCTCAGCTTTACCTACACGAACACATAACCAAAGTTCTTTCACGAGAAGTAACAAGATCGACAGATAATGAGCAAAACGAAGACAAAAAATGGTATAGGACTAAGGGGACAATGTGTGGATCCAGGGAAACAGGCATAAAAATGCGTAAAATATACTTGACTTACTTCTTCCGGAAGCTTGGCAGGACCAGCAGAGAAATTCAGGACTCGTTGTGCTGTATCAGACATGGTTCAATAGATGTATCGGGTTTTAATCAGTAGCTTAAGGGAGCGAAACGACAGAATGATTATGCGAAATAGAAAGAGCGATCGCAAATTTTCGGGCCTTCTTTATGGTGTGAAAGTCCGTAAAATTACAACTAGCCTCGTTTTGACCCCTGGTGGTATGCTAATCGCTGATTGGTCAACACTCACGTGCACGTGAAGAAAGCATGAAGAGCGGGTAAGGTCCACAGAACACAGGAAAAACACGCAATGCAGCGATTCGCAGAGCGGATCATACCACTCTCTTATGGGCTATTCTTGTCTGGTGTCAATGGAAAATTTTGATATTGCGAAATAAATTGCGAGAAATATACAGGGTGCTTACCATTTGTCAGAAAAATCCGGATGGAATGACCGTTGAATAATGGTAAGCGATTTTCCGAATTTACCGACAACCCGAATGAGATTGGAGCTTACCATTTACTGCAAGGCGTTCCGTCATGCGCACTCACTCCTTCTGGCCCAAAAGGACCTGGAAACGGAACGGTTCGGTCAAATGGAAATTCCGTTCTGAACGGGAAAAGAGGACTACCGCTGGAGGTCTCTGGAGGTTGTCCACAATTTCCGAAAAGATTTTCCGGAAAATTACCTTACCATTTGACTTCAAACCGAAATTTCCGGATTTTTCTGACAAATGGTAAGCACCCACATTCATCGTGTACCCAGCTATCAAAGAATAAAACAAATCACAGTTAGAAACAGAAGACACCCATTCGCCAAGCGAGTGTTCAGTTGTAGACGGCATATGAAAAAAGGCCAACATGTATCAGGTCACCCGTGACACCAGCGTATGCAATCATATGGGGGATTGGGGTGGGGTTGGGCGGAGGTGGGGTCACACAGAGGTGACCCTCCAATCAAAAATACTTAAAAGGCATTGTCACGCTATTGTACCATCACTTAAAAAAAACTGCCAATGCATCAGTGGAAACTTTCAAATAATGGTCTAGTTTTGCTGCCAAAGACTGTAGTACTGCATTGACACTACAAACTCCTGTATTCCAATAAAGATGACGAGGATGCAAATGGATTGAAATTTGAAAAAACTTGCAGTTTTTTCAAAATTTCAAAGTATGCATTGAAAAATCACGAAAAAATTATTATGGTTAGCTCTCCCTGCTAAAACTTTCATTGGAATTCATCTTGATCTTGCTGATTCTGTAAGAACATTCAGTTTTTCGCACAATAACAGGTAAAAGCCAGTAATTTTGGCAGAATTGAACCAAAAACAGCAAAAATCCCGGTGAAAGTGCAAGGAGGCTCGCACCAATTTTTTTGGTCTTAGGTTGTACCTGTTAAAATCACAATTTCCTACAGAAGATAAGTCAGTTCGATTTCCTTGACACTACGGCATCTTTTCGACGTATGACCAAAGTTTGTTTTCTCGTTGATTTCCAAGCAACAGCTGTTACCATAACGACGATAACGCGTGGCAGCTCATTTTGAACAAAGCCAAATATCTCGAAATCCAGTCAGAAACTTTATAACGAGACTTAGAGAGTGTAAACTATTCAAGTCCTCCAGGTAGGCCAAATTAGAAAAAAAACTGTACGAACGTTTTCAAGTAAATTGCAAATAAAGTTTTGAAGGCCTTTTTTGCTCATTCCCGCACTTTTCTTCAAGCCTTACAAGGAAATGTTAAACTTTTATACTTAACTTCTCTGTTGAAGTGCTACTATGATTATCATGGTAGCAAAGCATTTTCAATTTACATTAAGCCTCCTAGGTGGCTGAAGATATTTAAGTATGGAAAGGCCTAAATTTATGCAAATTACGATCTTTGTGACTTGTCCGTGTTTTGTTACCGTGATAATTCTAGTTACTTGAATAGAGAAGATAAGTGTAATGGAATGAACAAAACCGGCCTTCAAAACTTAATTTGCAATTTACTTGAAAACGCTCTTATAGTTTTTTTTTTCTAATTTGGCCTACAAGTAGCCGGACTTGGTCACACGTCCAAAAGATGTTGTAGCTGCAAGGAAATCGAAGCTTGTCTTAAATAGGAAAATTTTATTTCAATAGAAACACCCCAAGGCCAAAAAAACTGGTGCGAGCCTCCTTAAGGGAAACTGAATGCGTTAGTTTGCGAAGATGCACTATTTTTTGATCTAGTGAATTTGCGGTCGTCGTACGGCTGATTTCGGGATTACTTTGGTTACAGTCGATCGATGATGCACCCTTGTTCCCATGGTCTCTCCTCTTCCCGTCCCCTAGAGACCCTGGGAAAGAGGTTGTCGATGATGGCTTACACGCTCCTATTTTCAACCACCCCCCACTCCTCCTTACGCCCCTCCCCAGTTCCTGACCCTTACCTGTCACCATGCTTCCCAACTGGGATCACGCGTGAGATTATAATGGCGAGCGACGAAAACTGCCATCAGGCATTGTTTTTTTCGCAGCGTTACAAGTGACAAGTTTCTCTTGGTTATGTGACGACAAGACTCTTGAGCACGACTACACGTGTCCGCACAGACCTGACTATTTCCTGATTGTAATCTTTTAAAATCGTGAGATAAGTGCGTTACACGGAAGCAGTAACCGGTACGGGAAAGGTGAAGAATTGCTACGGAAAGGCTCACATCATGACTTGGGGCGCAATTGGTACACTGAACTGGCCGGCCACTGGCGGTCAATGAGCGCACTAATGGACACTAAATGGATGGCTGGTTGTTTACCAGTCTTTCAGATTCCTTCCAAATGGCTCAAATTATTACCAGCATGGACAAGTTTGGAGCTTTGCTGAGCCAGCCCTTCAAAATAGCGCGTTCTATTCGCGTACTGGGCTGTCCAGTTCTGACAAATGCAGAGCGTACTTAATCTTCAGGGATCATTGAAAGTTATTTCGGACTTCGTAAAGATAGTAAATCTTTGTGAGTCTTCCCAAAAGGAATGCTCTTATATAGCGGTCTGTATAGCGGTCGAAACGTCGCGATCCACATCTTTGTGACTCAATCGTGAGACGAAACATGAACTCAGCTATCAGGAATACTCTTATTCTGCTTGAGGGCAGAGTTTATTTTCGTGGCCTCCTTGTATTTGTTGAAGTGCTCAAAGTTGGGACTTCTCGGGAAAGTTTGGGCTCGTATTTGGAAGAAATTTTAAAATTGTTTCTATGTTTCTTTCTGTTTTGTTATGTTGTCGTTTTTTTTTCAATATTGGGTTTGTTTGTTTTAAATGTAACAATGAGACATCCAGGCCAATCAGCGGCCAAAGTAATGTCACGTGAGACGGAAGTAACTAACTAGAGTAAGTAAGTAGACCTTTATTTAAACACGATAAAGAATAAGCCGAGAGCTTGTGGGGTCATGGGGAAGAGATGAACAAGGCCCGGTTGCCTATTGAGTCTTCATGTTCCCCTCGAAGTTGGCTAACCATGTAAAGGCCTGGATACGTAGCTGGGTGTCACTTTTTAAGAACCTAATGGATGTCAATCCCAATCTTTACACATGCAAGTGTATCGTTACAACTCTATCTATCTCTTTTTCTCTTTTGTCGGCTGACTTAGATCAAAAGGTTTCTTTGTTTGAGAGCTGGCAAAACAATGAACTGCAACAAACAATAATTTGATAAACCATCCTGATAGCTACTCTCCTTTTCCGAAACAAAGTTAACATAAAGAATTGTACCATCATCTTCGTCATCATCTTTGGCGTCTTCAGTGTTTTCCTCAGCGATTTCAGCACCATTGTAATCACCAAATTCAGCATCCACAGTGTTACCCCGTTCCGTGTCTTCAGCTCCAGAATGCGCGCGCAGAACTTGCTGCCTTTTGTGTTACCACAAAGCCACAAACACCAGCGCCGGAAGCACCACGATGTACGAAGACGCCACAAAGGCAAAGAGCTTAACAAACTCATACTTATCACCCTCGCACTTGACGCTGTAGTCAGCCTTGAGATAACGCGTGCAGGAACTCTCAGTGCACAGCTCGTGGCAGGCGAGTGGAAGAATCCTCAAAATCGCTGAACACGTGCTCGAATACGTAATAAAGAGAAACAAAAACACGTTGCGATAGAGGAACTCCTTAGTTGTGGATAACTTGATTCTCATCTTCGAGGAGTTCGCGTTTTATTTCCTCAAGAGAAAAAGTTTTCTGATCCAGTAGCTCAAAACTGCAGCTACAACGACGCAACCATTGCTCCCTAGCACGAGATACATCTTGCTAAACGCGTCTTGTTTCCACGACGGAAAGAGGCAGTGAAGTGGAACGAACAAAAGCTACACAATAACCCACGCACCAGACGGACAGGGCTTACAGGCAAGAACCCGTATGTGCTCTCGTACACCTCACACAAAGGGCCTGAGTACCCAGTGGCGCATTTAGATTCCAGTCCTCCCTCGCACGATTTGGCCCGCGGACATTGATAAGGCTTGGAGAGCGTCCCGTTGTAAAATGACGTATTTCTCCAGTAGGAGTCGTTTTCTATCTTCGAATTATTGGCGAAAGCTTCGTAAGCCCGTTTGTGTTCCTCTGTGGCCCAGTGCCAGTAATAACCTTTCTTTAGTGAGACTGACTCGTTCAGGCAGTCGAGACCTGTGGACGGACAACTTTCACAGGAGCCAAAGCGCTCCTTGCGATGGAAATTCTTGATACATTTGCAGGCTCTGTATCCAGAATCAAGATCAGTCCTGGTGCCTGTCAGTAAGATGAAGAGCTGTCAATAAATTTGAGCCTGCGGTCAAACACGAGGAAAAATGCAAAGAAGAAGAAGAAGAAGAAGAAGAAGAAGAACGACAACAACAACAATAATAATAATAATAATAACAACAACAACAATAATAATAATAATAACAACAACAACAACAACAACAACAACAACAAGACGACGAACCAGTTGGATAATTTTTTGTAGCCTGTTTCCAAGCCGACAACCCCTATCACGGCTGGTACTACGTCACTTCATAAGAGAGTTTGTTTTCCACGCAGACATATCGGGCAGTTTTTTGGCAAAAAAAAAAATTATAGTTGTAAATCCAGTGCCTTTGTTTTCTTATGCTGCGTCTTTTTTTAACTTTCGTTAGCGTTAGTCTTGCCGTATATTTTTTTATATTTAATCTTTATTTATTTTTTATGACTCCGACAAATTTTATTGATTCGGAGAAACTCTCATCGTTTTATCGCTGTGGTATTGCTGATTTTCACTGTTTAGAGATTACCCCTTTGTTTTAACTATTGCTGTTCAAATAGTTCTTCATATGCGAGAAAATAAGAGCCTTTCAGTATGTTGTTACAAAACTCATCAAGAACTCTCTGTTTTCATTCAACTTTATCTTACCTGTAGGACACACGGTACAGTCCAGAACACTTGTCCCCGGGAGCATTCTGGGGCGGGACGTAGGTTCCCTTATTACACAAGAAGCAGTTAGCGTCAACAATCGCGACACCTGAATAAAAACCACCTGAAAAAGAGGAAAAAAACACTACAGTAAATGGAGTGGGTACACTGTGCCAGTTGCTGGGGCGAAGTCCTGTGAGGCAATGGACGAAGTGTATCTTCCCATTGGTAGAAAACTCTTTTTTCCCTTTTTTCTTGCTTGGAAAAGCAAGTACGTGACTAGGTTGATTAACTTGTGTGGCTAAGGAACCATTAATAACTGGTTTGTCATAAGTTACTGGGAGCTACCTTACTCAATTCACTAACTCTTATTAATAATATTTATTACTTTCTTTCATTTTTGTCCGTCTTTTTGCTGGTTTTTGTGTCATACTGGCATTAACAAAGTTGGCTTGTGTAAGCC
The DNA here is from genome assembly GCA_016490735.1 of Pachyseris speciosa. NCBI lineage: Eukaryota > Metazoa > Cnidaria > Anthozoa > Scleractinia > Pachyseridae > Pachyseris > Pachyseris speciosa. Next base: position 2,007,209 of record JAEMWC010000011.1, on the reverse strand, counting down.
TTAATTTAACGTCACGTTTTGGTGAATTAAGGCATTTTCAGATCGTTTCACGTCGCTTACCCGGGGTGCACGGGATGCATCTGGACCTCAAAGCTGTGCTGTACTTGAAGTTTTCAAGATGAGGGACATAAGGTCCCGCGGGACACGGGCGCCGGTAACTATTGTTCCCGTCAGCAAATCCTGCTTCGGTAAGGGCGATAAACAGGCCCTTCTTGCGTGTGTTAAACCCATCCGTCACATGGTCAGGTGAACTTGAAAATCAGCAAAGACAATACAGGTTAGAACTAGCTGAAATAAAGGGTATATTTCTTTGAAACTGTTCAGAAATGGGAATATTCGAAATAGATGGCATCCGTGATGTTTTGGGACCGTTTTATTTTTCGGAATGAACGCTCTAAGTAGCGCAATGAACACTAAATAAAACAGAATACGATTTTAAACCGGAAGTCTAATTGAGATGCTCGGTTCGGACTGAGCTCTGGTCTCAGACTATTAGATTTAATATCCGACTATTATTTAATATCCGTTTCAGTGGGGCTAAACTCTGGAATTCTATTAAAGAGGATCTAAAACCAGAGAGTCGTTTTCGCTTTAAAAAGCTTTTAAAAGAATCTGTCATCTCCAAATATTGATTGGTTTCTTGGTGTACTTTATATGCAGCTATTTGCGTGCGCAGCCGTTGTTTCAGTTCTTTGTTTGTTCGCTTGTGTATTTGTTTATTTATTACAGTTTAGATACTATCTTTGTACGTTAATGTGTGCATTTGTTCATTTACTACAACTTAAATATCTAGTTACTAATAACTTAAAGGGATGAACGCGAAAAATCGTGCACTTTTTGCGGTTTATCGCTTCAACAAGAAAAATCGCAAACTTTGCAGCAACGTGCAAACCTGGCTCCAAGAGTCCATGTAATATCCTCTGTATATTCCGCGTGTTCTGTTATAACCTGAACAGTATCAAAAGAACGGCGAGATATTTGAAAGTCGCCATTAACCGGACAAGAAAATACTCAAACCGGCTCATTACATGTACATCTTGACATCTTGCTGCCCATCGAAAGCTCTCAGGTTCATTTTCACCATATCAGTGTTCATCAGATAACTCGAAGAGAAAGGAGACAGTCTTTAGGATTTACGATCAAACATCAAAGCCGAAGAGGCAAAGAACATAGGTGATGCCAAAGAGATAAGGACAACATATCCTCAGTGATTGTCACTTACATAGTGTGAAGGGAAGAGTTTTTGATCATGAAAGCATCATTTCGTAGCTCTTCCAGAGGATTGTCTGCCAAGTTTCTGCAACAAAATATGTGTAACACTGGTAAACGAAATTCAGTCATTTTCCTTAGTCTCGAGTTTGAGTGACCCTCGGACTCTCTAGGAAAGAGGTTGGTTTCCAGTCTCCGTAGGAGTAGCGATGACGTAAGATACGACTTTCATGTCATCCGGGAACCATGAGGATGCCTTAAGGAATGCTTATTTTTATCGTTTGTGCCAGATTGGAAGCAAGATGAGAAATTACTTACATGAGTTCCAAAGATGTAATGCCTTTCAAAAGTAGACGAATCCACAAATTTAATAGAGTTATCACTCAGAAATCTGTTCGCATTGCAAATGTTATTAACTATAGGCCCAACTAAGAATTTTTCCAACAATTCCCAGATGTGGGAAAAATAAAAGCAAATTAAAGTTTTTGTTGGGGGATATTTCTTTCAAATGTCTGTCATTTTGGCCCCGCAATTTTCTCGCGCAATTTTCTTATTTAGTAAGTTGTAAAACATTGTCCAGAAATGTTGTACAACTCTAATAGGCTACCACTAGTTGTAAAAATCAGATGGCTAACTAATTTTCAAAGCAAGAATAAATGAGATAGAAAACTCAGTGCCTTCGTTTGGGAAAGTTGGCAAAATAAAAAGTCAGTGGAATTTCCGTTCAGACTGTCATGAAAGCCGTAAAACTTGACTTCTTAAAGGTGTGCCTATTCAGCGGTCGGAAGGGATGGAGCAGCCTCACATATACAACAATTTAAGGCACATTCAGCAGTAGCAACAACCATTTCATTTTGCTATACAACCATTTCATTTTGCTATTTATATCATGCCATAGAAAATACAGCCAATCAGAATGCAGGAAAGCCGTTGTATATTCGTCAGTATTCCATCGAACCTTCCCATCGATCAACGCAATTTAACGGTATCACACCCAACCTTCCCATCGTGCTTTGAGATTCCCGCTCATGCTGGCCTTGCTGGCTACTGTATTTTCTATGGCCTAAAGGCTCGTGTGTATACCAAGAAAATACAAGTGAAGCGTGGGATATTCCACGGTATACCACTCGAAAGCGTTGCATAACTAGTATATATAGAAGATATATATTACAGCAAGAGAAAGATAAACTTAAATAAGGAAAAAAACTACTCAAAATAGTAAAACCTAAACGAGCTGCTAACATACAGATATTTCAGCGCCCTTAAGTTTTTGAACACTTTCCTTGTCAAGTGAGTAAGCTTATTGTTTGAGAGAAACCTGCAAGACATTTTGTATTGAAAGAAGCTTGAGAAATGTGGTCATATTAAATTAAGCTTATTACGGGCACGAGAAGCTAAGGGGACACTTACAGTATGATGAGGGTCTCATCTAAGCCAGAAAATGATCCTTCTTGTAGAGTAGCAATCTGGTTACGAGCCAAGAATCTGTGTAAATAAAGATAAAGGATTTATCAAGTGCCTAAGTGTCAGTTTGATTCGAGATTCTAGAGGCGTTATGGTCTGGTTGTATCACCTTGGCCGTCGTGCTTTAGTCTCCTTCGTAAATTCAAAACACTTTATTTACAGATAAGTTCGAACATTTTTCACTTTAAATTAGAATAAAAACATGACGTTCTCAACCGTAATTAGGCAACAACATGAGGCAAAACTATAAGCTTTTGTCATGGGTCGCGATATGCCTTATTTCTGCTTCAGTGCGAATCTGACGGTATGTGGCTAGGGTACCTTTTTCTAGTATTTCTGTCTGATTTGTGAAACGTCAACTCGAAAGAAAAGAATATTTAATGAGTTGAAAAGAAAAAGGATCAACAGACCAGTAATTGTGGCGCCCTCAAGGTTTTATCCTCCCGGTGTACTCAGCTTAGATATCGACATGCTTGCATCAGAATCACGTTGGAAACAGATCAGTAACTTACATCTCTTCCACGTCTGAAGTGTCCTAAAATGTTCCCTTCTGGAGTTGCTTGATTTTATTGTTTGATAAATACCTGCAGCAAGAGCATTTAACTAGCAGTTATCAACAAGATCACTGAAAAAGTTTAAGACGGAATCTACCAGAAGTTCGAGTAACAAGTGGACAAAAACCTTGAACCAAGATTATTTTCATCGTATTGCAAACTTCTGTACGACTGTTTAAATATCGTCTCAAAAAAATTCATTTCTAGCAACACCAAACGTCGAAAACGAATGTTGAAGTAATGTATGAAACACTTGAAAGTCCTGGTGAAATGAAACTGATGATGAAACTTTGCCTGTGTTTGCACAAGTTCTCTAAACTTTAAAATTTATTTTCTCTCGTTCCCATGGGAAACTGTTTTCGGTGTTATTTCAGGCAATTACCTTTAAGAAAATGTAAAAATGACTAAAATACTTAAAATTATTCTGGTACCAGATTTTTGTCCACTAAAACCTGAAATTGCTCGATTTTCTAGCGGATTTCGTCTTAAAGAGTTAAAACGAACTCAAAGTAGAAAACCCTACTTGAGCCGGTGAACGTGCGTATGAATTAGATTTCACTGACATTTTAACTGCGAATATATCCGCCACAGATGAGGCTAGTGCAGTACAAAGATATCTACGTCGATTAAGCATCCTGGGACCAGATCATCGGAGGTTCCAAAAATCGTCTCAGGATTGATAAAATGTGTCCTATATATTCTATAGAGCGCTTTTCAATTGAGTGTCGTAAAACCAAAACAGAAGCAATTTCTCCAGTCAATCAAAGCAGATACAAACAGCGCAGTGAGCCAATCAGAATACGAAGCAATTACATGCAACTGACGGAAAGCGAGGGAAAATGCGCGAGTGCTAGTCGTGATTGGGTTTGGTTTTGCTTCTCATTGGTTGAAAAAGTGGCACGAGCAAACGCAATTTACTATCGAGACTCAAATGAAAAACGCTCTGAATAGAAAATCGTATTTATTGTCTAAGCATCGCATTTGGGATGAGGTCAGTTTCGCCTGATGTTCTTGCATTGCTCCATGGGTGTTTTTCGGGTGTCCAGGTTTCGCAGGATTTCCAAAGTTCGGTTTGATATGGAGACTTGAACTGCGTAACCATTACCGACGGGTGATATCTTTAGTCTGGTTACAACAATGAACGATGGACTACTAACAATCTTTGAAGAACTGAACCCCAGAGACGACAAATCAGATGAGGTGATATTCTCGATGCAGTTATCTGAAAGGTCGCTGTGTGAATAAAACGCATACCTTAGTTGCTCATGATTTTCTCCTTGTAACCATGGCATTTTCCTGAACGCTTCGTTATTGATAGGTGATACCTTATGACATGTTTATTTCGCGATTTTACGGTGCGCATATTTCGCGGCACTGAAATTTCGCGATTCTGCGGAAATTTTCTAATTTGAATCACTTTAATTTCGTGTTTTCGAGTTAGACACTATTTATTTAACTTTTCCTTGAATCAATTAAAACGACTTCATCTACAATAACTTCATAGTTAACTAAAGATGCAGCGGCGGGTCAAAAGGACAGTAAGGAATTGAAACATCCACAAAGAACATGGAAGCCATTGAGAGGTTCAAGCAACATGTGGAACAGCATTACAAGAAGCCAGTAATATATAAATGGATGGTTTGAGGACTGTTCAAGATAAGAGCTGCATGCAGCAGAGGAAGAAAGCAGTAGTGATGAGAAGGAACAAGACCTGTTAAAAGCCATGCCTCACTGGCACAAAATGCATTTGCTATATGAGGATCTTTCAGAGTTAAATTAAAAAACGCCTTCTCTTAGCCAAAGAGTACGAGTAGTCCCTTTTTAGAGATACTGAAAGCAACGGGGAACCGCGCTCACGCGCGCACCAAAACTGTCTCCCGCTAGGGAGAAAAACGCCGTCTCTTAGTGATAGACGACGATGCCCTCACTTTTGTGGGGATGCTGACAACCTCGTTCCCAGGTTCTCTCTTCTTCCCGTCCAGTAGCTTGGGCGGGAGGAAGAGAGACCTTGGAAACAAGGTTGGGATACTGAAAGAGAGCGAAACGCGCGAGCGCGGCCCGAAATTGTCTCCCGCTTGGAGATACGACGCAAGTGGAGACGTTTGTTTTAAACGCGCTTCGCGCCTCCCCGTGTGAGCAATTTTCGTCTTTCACTCGCTTTGTAATCCTTAAGAAAACAAGGGACTCGTAGCCTAGTTAGTGACATTAATGAATATGTGAGTGATCATCGCAGTTATGACCAGCTCTTGGTTGGCTTGTTAGCTCAGTCGGTAGAGCACTGCACCGGTATCGCAGAAGTCATGAGCTCGACTCCCGTACAAGCTTTATGTCCACTACTGCTCAAGTAGTGCTAATAACTGCGATGATCACTCACATGTTCATTCTTTAATCCGCAGTTCACATCTATAAGTTTCATATATCCGTAGTTATTTAGTGAAATTAAATACAATGAAACTCACGGGCGGAAGTAGGGTTACACTCGACGCCAGCGTCCTGCTGATGAACACAGCTCGTGTTCCCCAGGCTGCCCCTTGCATTGTGACAATTAAATAACGAGCTTTCGTTGCCAGTACAACGAAGTTCCGTCAGCCATATTGGTCCAACGCCAGAACCAAATGTTCCCCCTTTGGACGCATGGTTGGCGCGCGCATACCCTAACCGGCGACAAACCACATTGGCTTCGTTGATATCCCACTCTCTCTCGCAGACGGTGCCCCATTGTCCGGCGTAGTACAGCTCCACTCTGCCCTTGTATTGGCTGTTAGCTCCAGCTAGGCGTACTGAAACAGCTAATACACGTTTTCAAAGAAAAAAAATCAAGATCAATTGTTGTTTTTCACCGTTTTCCTCACTCAATTGCACCTGGATTTAAGTGAAAATAAAGGTGATCTTATTCCTGTTTGTAAAAAATTCCATTAACTTGCCGCTTACTTTTTAAATTTCCTTTCCTACGTATAGACAATGAAGAAACGATTCGTTTTGTTAGGTGAAGATGAAATTACTTGACACTAAGGAAATTGAGGGCAGAATTCAATAAGCCCACACACTTTGTTAGCTTTCTAATTAATAGCATTTTTTTAAATGATATTTTTTATTAAACTATCACAATTGCTACACAATATACAACAATATAGAAACTATAAAAAAAAGCATGAAAACGAATGAAAATCCGAACTGCGAATCTGTCATCCCAACACCAGAATTCCGAATCCATTGCATCTTTGTTCAACTGGTGGAAAAATATTTTCCTTTGTTTGAAAATCAGTGACAATGGTTATATCATAGCAGGGAACAAATACTGAAGCCTGAAAAATGAAAACAAGCAGACGTACTTAAGTAGAACTACTTTGTGAATGATATATGAATTGAATCATATATGAACTGCGGAAATGAAATCAAATGAACCCCGAACCCCGTTGAAGTCCTGAATTTTTTTTCAGGCTTCTTTCCGCAATTGCATAAATTGCGTTCACAACTGCGAGGATCATTCTTCATTTGATTTCATTTCCGCAGTTCATATATGATTCAATTCATATATCATTCACACTCATTTCTTTCACGGGAACATAAGAACCTACAATTGACCTGCTCCCAACATCAGTGGCTTCATAGCTCAGTTGGTTAGTGCATCGCACCGGTAATCGCGAGGTCACGGGTTCGAACCCCGTTGAAGTCCTGAATTTTTTTTTTTTCAGGCTTCTTTTCGCAATTGCATAAATTGCGTTCACAACTGCGAGGATCATTCTTCATTTGATTTCATTTCCGCAGTTCATATATGATTCAATTCATATATCATTCACACTCATTTCTTTCACGGGAACATAAGAACCTACAATTGACCTGCTCCCAACATCAGTGGCTTCATAGCTCAGTTGGTTAGAGCATCGCACCGGTAATCGCGAGGTCACGGGTTCGAACCCCGTTGAAGTCCTGAATTTTTTTTTTCAGGCTTCTTTTCGCAATTGCATAAATTGCGTTCACAACTGCGAGGATCATTCTTCATTTGATTTCATTTCCGCAGTTCATATATGATTCAATTCATATATCATTCACACTCATTTCTTTCACGGGAACGTAAGAACCTACAATTGACCTGCTCCCAACATCAGTGGCTTCATAGCTCAGTTGGTTAGAGCATCGCACCGGTAATCGCGAGGTCACGGGTTCGAACCCCGTTGAAGTCTTGAATTTTTTTTTTTTTTCAGGCTTCTTTTCGCAATTGCATAAATTGCCTTCACAACTGCGAGGATCATTCTTCATTTGATTAGAACTACTTTATAAGAATAAAAAACAAATGAATATAATATAAAATTCAAACTAGTCAACCTCAACTTTTATGCTCCATTGAACAACCACCTACCTTGCAGTCCTGGGAACATCGTCAACTGTAAAGGAAGGAAGCAAACGGATTGAATAAAAGAAGTCATAAGCCTACGTTCGCTTGGATGGGCTTTACGTTCACATATCAGGGAACTAGGAGGTATTACAACTATTTTGGTGGGTCCTTACCTCCCAGATATAGTAAGATCAGAGAGGGCACAGCCAATCACTCCGCCATCTTACAATATAGATCATAATAACCTAATGAATCGAAAATTTCTTGTATCCACTTCCAGTGTTCCAAAAATGAAATTCAACCAGTATCAAAGTTTCAATAGGCCTTATCACGGTTTCATACGCTATTTTGGGGGTAGGCAAAGAAAACACAAATTACAGTGTTTGTATGCAATTCCATTGAAAAAAAAAAAAAAAAACGTGAAGCGCCTGTTTCTCAGCGAAAAATATATTGCTAATTAATAGTACTGGCCAAAGAGTTCCACTGGCAAAATTTGAGGGATTTAGCCGTGCCAGAAAAAATTATCTGGCTTTTTTATTTTTCCATACATTCGTCTCTAATGTTTTGCCGCGGGCTGAAAAATTCCCTGGAAAAAATAACAGACGAATGTTTGAAAAATTCAAAAACCCAGAGAACGTTGCCTAGTACTATCAATTAGCAACATATTTTTTGCTAAGAAAAAGGCGCTTCACGCATTTTTTTGACAACGGAATTGCATACAAACACTGTAATTAGTGTTCCAGTTGCCTACCCGCCAAAATGGCGTCTGAAACCGTGATAAGGCCTATTACTTAATTTTTCTTTTCTTTTCTTTTTCATGCGACTAAACTATGCATGCAGAGTATACAAACCGCGTTGGCCAGGACATGATCTCAATAACCTAAGGTTTTCTAGCTTAACTTCGTTCCTCAGTTTGCAAGTAAAATTGTTCAGATTTGAAAGATTCTGCGGTCTACGACTGGCATATAATCGCTGTACTTTGCCTTGTTTGCCCCATGATAGATTCTGATTATCGAAGTCGAACCAACTCTTCCAAATTAATCAGTAGGTCAAGGTAACTCGTTAGAATTGAATGTAACAAATAACACAAAACACTGTCAAAACCCACTCGGAGATCGGAAAAGTTTGTGTAACTGTACCCTGTGAATCCATTACTCAACATAGAGCGATTTTCAATTGAGTGTCGTAAAACCAAAACCAAAGCAATTACTCTGACCAATCACAACAGAAGTAAGCAGTGCAATGAACCAATCAGAATACGAAGCAATTACATGTAGCCGGCACAAAGCGCGGGAAAATACGCGCGTGCAAGTCGCGATTGGTTTTGGTTTTGCTTCTCATTCGTTGAGAAAGTGGCGCGAGTTTTCCTGGTTAATCACATAGCGAAGCAATGCAAAACCAAAGCAAAACCAGAATTACTTTCAACACTCAATTGAAAAGCGCTCTAAACAATCAAGAATTAATTTGACTTAAGAGAACGTTCCGGTGTACGAGCTACCGACAATTCAGAAAATCATTCTGAGTGTATGAGTTATGTACTCTGCACAGAAAATTGTTCAGTAACTGCGAAAGAAATGACTTATTTAAGACGTAATTCGCACCTTTGGGGAAAATTGGAAAAGGCGAGGTCTGACTCACGAGTGATTTAATTTCTTAATTTAATTATCAATGGACGCTAAACACAGAATCGCCCGATTAGGGTATCGTATATAATTATATTCAAAGGCAAAGACAAAATAAATCTCTAAAAACGAGAAAAGGTACGCCTTGGAGAATATCCAGTTATTAAAACGCCCTTATGTATCTGAATTCTGGGCTTTGGCGCCAAGAATCGTAAAGCGAAGAAAGAGAAGAATAAAAACTGTTGGTGTTGGAATTTTAGCAACTTCGTAGCCATGCATGGACGTTCGAACGAGCACACCTTCTTCTATCGCAAACAAGACATTACCATTAAACTACTTCTTGGAGTGTACGAAAAAGTCAAAAAAAGATACAAACCTGAGTCGTGAAAACGAGGGTTAACACAAGATAATACTTCATTCTTGTTTCAGTTCTGCTCTCAAATTGAAATATTCATGGTTAAAGCAAACTAATAAAAAGTGATATTAATAATTCATTTTAATATTGTCGTTGGTAAAACGCCTTTTATGGAAATGAGCAAAAGCCGCAATTTCTCCACGACACCTTCTAAAACTACAGCAAGTACTGATGCACACCATGTGAGAGTTTGAGGAGACACTTTTTATTTCTTGTTGAGCGTTCACTCATTGGCTCTGGCCGAATGGTGAATGGGAAGCGGGGCGGGGTTACTGGCTTTTAAGCTCGTTACATCTAAGAATCAAGACTTATGTCCGTTGAAATATTTTCGTTGAAGGATCCTAATACCTCGCGTCAGACGTCGATTGGAAGCTCACGAGCGATTGTGACTTCAGTGGTTCCAACAGCGATTTACGCTAGTAAAGTCGAAGTCCCACGTTTCTTTCATCAACTAAACCCCGTTCTATCTTCATTTTCTAAACGTCTGTTATTCCTTTGGGGCAACTCAAGGTTAAGAACCAAGGAATATCAAACACGCCCCACTTAGTTGGAACAGTGTCACGTGACGCACCTTGACCAATCGCAAGCAGCGCGTCACACGTCACTGAAAGCTTTCAACCAATCGCTAGCTAGCATTTCACCCAGAAAAAATAGAGACTATTAAAGGGCGCTTTACAGCCAGACCAGACCAACAATTTCGCGAAGGTCGAGATACCGGTTCGGTGTAACGGTTGTTCGCCAGTTCCTTTAATTAACTCCTTTCAAAATAGTGTTTTCTACTTCCTAATACAGTAAACCCTCAAGAACAAGACGTACAACAAGCCCTTAGCTAAGGGAGTTGTTATATTGTTCTAAGAACTTTTATAAAGGCACGGATTTGATGTACCAGTAAATGTGAAAACCAGTGAGATGCGTTTTTTATATCTTTTTATTTAACTAAAATACTGTTGGCTTACAAAGCCTATAAACGGTTATACTTTTTGAAGCTATGGACAATCCGATTAAACTACTGATCTTGATATTATATGATTATTCCCTCTTTTACGTGATCATATTTACTTCGCGTCAGTGCAGTGCTTCTGACCTTGGTAAGATCGGTAAAACAATAAATATACATTTGCGAGAAACTTAACATTACAGAAATGTTTAAATGAAACTCCTACTTTGTGAACACGAGAATTCAACCTTGCCTCGTCTAACAAGTTAAAGAGGTCAGACTTTTTTGAGTCTATGAATGGAAATTGTTACCACTGATAAAAATTACCAAGCAGAGCTTCCTTGTTGTACTGTTAATTGCGTTGCACAAGGTTCTACTAACGTTTCGCTGTATGGGTGGAAACCTGAAATGTGGCCATATATTTCCTTTCAATAAAGTAGTGCAAGTGTTGAACTAACATAGAACTTCATTCATAAACTCAAAATTGCGACATCAACTACCACCTACTAGCAGTAAGAAACTATGATTATAGATGTTAAACTAAACTTTTCATGCAAAAAAAGTAAAAAGGCCGATGACTTAACCGCCCACACAACTGTAAGAAAAAGCAACAAGTTAAAGATCGGTTTAAAACTACGCTAGTAATTTTTCAGCTAATTCTTTTTAAACGTCGTAAAAATTAAACGTTACACTCATTAATGAACTGTGACGCTAGACACCTTGCCCCAGTTGTTCAAAGAGCGGATAACACTATCCAGCGGATAACTCGCTAACCAGCGGATAAAAATGTATCAAAACTGATACATTTATCCGCTGGATAGCGAGTTATCCGCTGGATAAAGTGAGTTATCCGCTCTTTGAACAACTGGGGCCCTGTCTCCAATTTCTCGTCACTGCCTTAATTAATCTGCAAACAATTACAAGCGAAATTATTGTTCAATATAGTCAATATAGATTGTCTGAAATGCCAGAATTGTATTCACCCCAACCCTCCCTTATGAACACAGAGGGAGGAAAATAGATGGCTGACACATTTCAGACATGTAAGAGAAAATTATGTTATTACCTATGTTGATTCTTTATATATCTTTTAAAGATTAACGGGATAAAGGCGTCAAAAGTTATTGCACCGTCTACAGTGCTTGTCTGAAACACCAATTTTTCTTCAATATGTACTTCTTAGAACTTGCGGTCAGCTCAACATTGACATAACGAGCAAAAGCTAGATTCTTTTGTGACGTTTAAACTTCATATGGAATGAGGTTTTACCGCTTATTAACTATATTGCAAATCTAATTTAAAGCATTAACACATTTTGCTGGCAAACTAAGGAACAAAAGCCCCAGTTTTGTCAATAAGGTCAACATGCTCAAAATAACCTTGCAAGTTTGGTAATAAGATAGAAGAAAGAAGATTCAATAAATTTTAATTTTGAAAAAAACAAATTGTAAAAGTGCTAAACTTAGTATAGCTTGGCATAGATACGGTCTAAAAATTCTGTAGTCGTAGTCAAGTATGATAAGAACTAATTTTTTTTGCGACTGACAGGAAAAGAAGTGGAAAGAAGGGCATTTTGATTGAAAAAATTATATAATGCTTTTAAACTTCTTCATCAGTTAACAATACACTGCATTGTTCAATCTTTCACTTAAACTCGTGCATCAAACATAAACACAACTTAGCCTTTTTAAAAAATAGTTTTAAGTAGAAAATAGCCTACAACAGTGTTACAATGTAGACACATAAATAATCTAAACGTATGACTACAGCTGTATGGTAACCCCAATGAGCTCTAACATAAACGTACACAGACAAAATCTTTTATACCTCATTTTTTAAGGTCTTTGTGGCAAAATTTTCAAAAAAATTCAAGTCCATAAACCTTTGTTTTCTTAGAGTTCTGTAAATAAAATCTTACGAAATATGTATACTATTATTGACTATGCACAAAAATTAACGAGGAAAGAGAAGGTTTAAATCCCACCCATTAAAGCTGGTTAAAGATGCAGATTTGCAAAATAATGTTGCAGTTCTGTTAAACAATCAAGCATATATTTTTTTTCTGTTAAGTTAATCAGCCACTAGACTTGTTATCTTTGTTCCTGGTTTTTGACAGTCTCTCTATCGCCTGCAAATACAATAAAAGTAAAAAAAAAGACCTATTACTAATTACTAATAAATGCACTTGAAACTTACATTTTGTTATCTCACAATATGTCAGGATCTATGATCCCTTACAAGATGTAAGGTAACATGATTTAAAATTGGTTACCTGGTCATTAAGAAGGGTCTAAAATGTTGCCAGGTCACATAACAATGTCTTACATCTCACTCATCTTGAACTTTCTGTTGTCTTGGACTTGTGGCTATTAAAGTCCTAAGCATTAATTTTGTACTGTCTTATAATAGTAACCGGTTACAGCTAGGAACAGAGATTAAAAATGGAGAAAAGAACGTGCATAAATCAAAACTAATGGCGAGCATGACAATGAACAAACGAGATTAAGTTAAACCCCACATACAGTTTATGTTGCAGTTCAAATATATGATTTTCATAATATATTCATTCTTACATTTTCTGATTTAATAAGATGAAAAAATGTTAAAGCCAAAAGATACTTTCAGCACACTTACCTCTGGGCTTTTTCCCGCAAATACTCATTTTCTTTTTCAAGCTGAAATATTTTTGCATCTTTGGCTCTAATCTGAGTTTGAAGGAAGAGGATTTCATCTCTCTGGTCACTGTATGCAAGTCTCAACTGTCGACAGAATAAGATCAAAATAATCTGGTTAATATAAAAATAATAACACTTATCACTACAAAACAAAAGTTGTCTTCAACAATAATTAAAGTAATGTTGGTCTATTTTGCATCTTGTTTAACCCTTTGACTCCTACACCGGCCAAAAGCGGCCGTGCAGAACCACGTCCCTTGTACCACTTGTGACGTCATCAGTTTTAACGCTCGCAGACAACTTTAGCATGTAACATGTGTAGGGAGAAGAGATCTTTCAAACCATACCCGAATGAGCACAATTCCATCAAACAGGCGTGAGAAAACACAAAAAAACCAAGTGACGTTGACCCGAAAATTTGAGTGAAAATCTTGTTCCACTACCCACCTGCACTTCCTTCCATCTAATCCTACGATCCTAAAAGTTTTCCCCACCGAAAGGAAGCTCAGAAAATGCCCAGCAAGAGAGAAAGAAAGTGAGGCAAGAAAAGCAAAAGAAAAGGGGAGGAGAGGAAGCGAAAGGTAAAAGGCGAGGGGGGGGGGTTGAAACTTTTCAAATTTTGCTTTCTGCGCATGCCCGAACTTTGAAAGCTCAAATTAAGCATCAGGAACAGAAGGACACCAGGAGCTCTACCAGGAAACAAAGTTTTAGGCAGTTTTGGTTGTTTTTGGCTAGATTCTGACCAGAAAACAGCTCGACAAGCTTTAAAATGTGTTTTTTTGGCAAAATGTTCAGAAGCGAAAGGGTTAACATCTAGAATATAAATTACACCTGGTGGACATTCCGTGACAGATGTAAATGTTGTGGTTCAAATTTTTCTTCGCCTTAAAAATTTTCAAACCAGTTTATTTTTTGTTTTCCTTTGTCTCAGATTATGGTAATGGATTTGAGACAAAGGACAAACAACTGGTTTGAAAATTTTTAAAACAAAGAATAATTTGAACCACAACAAAAGTAAAGATCTGGGGAATGCTAGTTTTAGGGACTAAAGATTGGTTGATTCTACATTTCCATGGACAGAATTGTACATGCAGAACTAGCTGTGGCTAAAAGAAGGAATTTGGAAGCTTTGATCCAGGCTTCAAAGATATCAACTCAGTTACCGTGTCAATATCCCAGTTTGAAAAATCCCCAGAGCGCCTGTCTCCACCAGATCTTCTCTTCTCTGAGGTTAAGCCTCTGCTGTTTGTTGGCACGGCTTTGGCTGTGACCTATCGTGGAACAACACAAAACACCCATAAACACGAACAGCCCTTGTATGTGCACACACTGAGGTTTTACAGATGAGCAGCCAGTTTGGGTCTAGCCTAATTAAAGATTGATGCATTACTCAAGACTGGTATTTATTTGCAAATGTCATTGAACCATACCATAAAGGGGAAAAAAACAGGCACAACATAACTCAAATAATGCAAGTTCTGGCAGTATCTGTTTTTCTTGTTTGACCTTTCTGATTCAAGCCATCAAATAAGCTACATGTGTTGGTACTCCATCCATCCATACAGGAACACTGTTTCAAATGTGATCACGTATAACTCAGCTCATTTTGGAAAAGACTGGGAACAAGGGTTGTTTACCATTTACCACAAATTCCCAGAAATTTGGGTTGGAATATAAATGGTTAACGTTTTTTTGGTTCGTCCCACTGGAAATTCCCGGGACAAATGGGAGTTCTGAAAAGGTAGTCCTGTTTTCCCAGTTGGGACGTTCCCAGTGGAAATTTGTTTACCATTTAGAAGTTTCTATGTTTCGTACTCGTTTCAGTCCTCTTGGTTTTTGGCTGAGCGTAATCTATCCAATCAGCGAGCACGACATGACAATCCGGAAATTTTGGGCAAATGGTAAACAACATGTACAATTCTGTCCAAACGAAAAATCCCAACCAAAATTTCTGGAATATTTTTTACAAATGGTAAACAACCAAGAACGCCACTTGAGTGATCATGGGATTGTTTGGCAGGAAACTAAGGCAAAACAAACATGAAGGAAGATTTTGCTCATTTTCTATCCTGTAAAATGTTAAAACTGAGGAGTTCCTGAAAAACGTTGTGAGACAGCTTTCATATTTAAGCACAACCACTCTATCCCAAGCAACCACTCTTCTCCAAAGTAATGTAAGACATAAATCATTTTAAATATTACCTGTATTGGGTCTCTGTGCTTGTTTTCTGGCACACTTGACACTTCAGTTGCCTTAACATAATGAATGTCGCTGTCCCCATTCTGACCTCGTGAGGACACATGGTTTGCCTCGGGTGTAGGTGCATACCGCTGTTCTTCGTTTCTGCTACTGACTCGCACAGGAGATTTGGGTGGTGACTCTGAACTTGGGCTTCTATCACACAAAAAAACACTGTCATCAGCAGTACATACTTTTTAAATATAATTATGCTCAGGTACAATTCATGTATGGTCTATGAAAATGTCATCAATAAGGAGAATGATCTCTGCATCTAAATATGTACAAATTCTTGTTGAATTATACTGATAAGGTAATTCCTCTGAAATAAAACTTACAATAGATTTTTGTTCAAACTTTGTCCACCGAATATTTACCAAATGAGAAATTCAATTATGGGATACCTGTGCTCATTAAGTAGCAGTGAGGCATATTTTGGCATTATTTAATGCTTATTATAAGAACAGATTACAAGTTATTGTAAAATCTTTCTGAGCCCAGACTCATGAGAACATACAGTCAATACATTGTATTGGACACAATAAACATTTTAACGTTGATTTAGGCAGAAAGCTGAATACTTGAATAAAAATTTGAACCAAACTGCAAAATAGAAAAGTCCACTGTGTATTTGCTAATTTCCCTATTTATTCAATTTTCAATAACAGAAATCAGGTCAGTCTTTTCTTATGCAAAGCTAATGGTTAGTTGATTAAAATGACTAGAAAAAATATGGGGTACCAGTGCTCATTACTGAGCTATAGCCATTTTCAACTGACAGAGCTCAAGGCAAATCAACCATGTTTTCACTGTGTGCATGTACAAGCGCACACTAATGACACCATAAATTATGCACAGTAAGGATGTGCCATGCAATTGTGAGGAATCACCTTGAGTGGCTAGTCTCTGATAGGCATCATGTAATTACAAGAATCTTTTGGCATCTCAAAATAAAATAAGCAGCACTTCCATTTTTGTTTGTCTTGTTTCTTTTTCTAGGGGGGGGGGGGGGACTCCATAAAGAAGAAACTACCAAAACTAATGTCTGTACAACTGACTTTCTGACTTACACGTAATGATATACATGTACAGTGCACAATGTTTACAAGGTAACCTTTGACTACTTGTCTAAGTCACTCTGGAAAATACATAGTGCATGCTGGCTTGTGTACAAAAAAAATTCAAAGAGTATTCAATGAGTGTTCAAGCACCAAAAACTGAGTTTTCAAGGAGTGTTTTATAGCAAGGTTAATTTGTCTTGCTCTAAGTTTTGAAATGTTTTCATTGGTAAATAACAGCTTAAAAAATGCTCCCCCCAGATATAAAACGGAACATAAATTTACTGACTTTGATATAATCCTATATTCCAGACACAACTAATCGATGATCAATGACATCAATGAGTAATCAATGAGAAATCGATGGATAATCAACTTATTAGTCATTGATTATTGGCAGTGATCAATGAGCAATCGATGAGTAATCGAAGCCCCATAATAATTTTGTGGCCTATAGATTACTCATCGAGTACCCATCAATTACTCATTGACTATCATACTGAGCGAGTATTACAGATTTCTTGCTTTCTTGTACCAACGTTTTTGTTAGTGATTCTCTTATCTGTGTTATATGTATTTTTACTCGGGATACTGTAAGTATCACGAGTTATAAATTGTGTTAGATTTCAGTTTTTTTTTTCCTGTGCAGCAAAATGCACAATACAATTACTTTCCGGTGTTTTGATTGGCCAATGCAGAATAGCAGGCTCGTGGCGGTGTTAAAGCAAACCACATAGTCCAAAGGTCGAAAGGCTAACATCACGCGACGGTTAGTTGTTTTCGTAATGTGATACCTTCCATTTAATACGTGACTGCAAGTGAACACTCAAGGTTAAATAATCCACGTCGACCACCGGAACAAATTTTCCTGCACATATCTTTGCAAAGTTGTGAAGCTAGATTTTAATACAATACAGACTGACCCCGTGAAAAGGCTTGCCGAGTTTAAGAAAAGGTTGGAAGCCTCGCGTATCGACTCGAATTAGAACGTTGTGACAGTTCTATATTTAGAAAATCGCAAAGTTGCTTTGATTTATTTTGACCTGGATGTTGTCATAACTCTGTCGTTGTGAAGACTTAAATCCAGAAGAGTTTGTCCATGTGAAAAGGCTTGCTGAATTTAAGACAAGGTTGGAAGCCTCGCACGTGCTGTGAGTATCGACTCAAATTAGAACGTTGTGACAGTTCTATATTAAGAAAATCGCAAAGTTGTTTTGATGTAATTTGATCTGGACTATACCACAACTCAATCGCTGTGACAGTTCTATATTTAGAGACAAGTTTGCGAATTTTTGGTTTTCATGTGACATCAGAAAAAAAACTAAAATTAAACATTTAGATTTTTTACCTTCATCAGGTAAATGACATTTTAAGCCAAGTAACATGCTTTGTTTTGAAAATAGAGCAGTTTGAATTTCGAGTTCTTTTTACAATGCGTGATATCTGGATTGCTTCTGAGAAACATGTCACATACACGGAAATGATTCACCTTGTGTTTTCGAGTTTTGAATATCCAATATGTTAAGAGAAGTGTCTATGCGAATGTTTTCAAGCTTCGCAGAGACAAAAAATGTTTTGAGGTCCAGATGTTGCCACTTAATTTAGAAGTAAACAACAACAGCTGACAACGAATATGGATGGCAGCTCTTAAAACAGTTTAACGAGCTTTGCTCGTAAATGAACAAAAAGGCCTTGGCCAAAAAGGCCAAAAGCAAACCACTAGCTGGATAGTTTCGGGAATCAGAAAGCGTGTGTCCGGCTTCTGCAGCACAAAAGTATCCCGAGTTAACGCTCATAGAGTGTCTTGTTCATCATAACTGGTGTTCCTGTTTACGTAACTACACCTTCGCAAAAGGTGAAACAATGCACCAGCAAGGGGTAATAATAAACAAAGTTAACAACCTTGATGGGGCAACCATCACGGTTTGGTTTAATAACAAACGGCAGTGAGAGACCTGAGACAACACTGCTGGCAACACATCTTCTGAAGTTTCAAATGTCCTGTAGACTAATTATATATAAATGTGATCGAATAAAGCTGGAAACATCTGTTTACATTTTACATGTTGTTTTTATTTTGTTCATATTCGGTTAATGCAGTTTGCAGCGATGAGATTACATCGATGAGTAATGAATGAAATCAATGACTGACCAATGCAATCAATGACTACTTGATGATTGAAAATTTTGTGGCCTGCCAATTAGTCATCAATTACTCATTGATTATTGGCAATAATCAATGACTAATCAACTGATTAACCATTGATTACATATATCGATTACTCGTTGATGTCACTGATGTTATTGATTAGTTATGTCTGGTATATTATTTTCCTTCCGAACAAAACTTCAAGGAGTTTTCATTATTTTCAAGCACTTTCAGCAAAAATTCTTTCTTTTCAAGGGCTTTTCAAGCACCCTTGAAATCTAAAAATAAACTTCAGGGTTTTTCAAGGCCTTCAAGGAGTAGCACGAACCCTGCAAATACACTGTATGGTGACTGGTTACAACAGTACCTGACAGTTGCTGGTCTTCCACCAGCAGCTTCCCTCTGTTCACTTGTTCTCATGTCCCGTGTTTCAACCTCCCCATCTTGAAGGGGAAAGTCTTTCAAAAGGTCCATGAGGTTAGGATTTCGATTTAATCCCTGGTCAATCCATTCCCGAGCTCTCATAGATGGCACATTTGATGGCGTTAATGGGTAGAGGTCTCGCTGAATTACACCTGATTGCTAAGACGAAACACAATGGTAAGTTGATAAGTTTTTAAATGCAGTCATGAAAGCTTTTGAAGAAACAACAGTCATTTAAGAACTAAAGCTTAACAAAAATGAACACAAAATGTGCAAACCCCACTGAATTTACTAATAAAAAAAATGGTACTTGAAAGCTACATGTAGAGTCAGGTAATTCCCAACACTGTTAAAACAGTAACACGGAACTGAGGAGCTTCTCAGAAAAAAAACTGCAGAGGAAGTCTGACAAGACAAGTGTAAGTTCACAAGCCTGAGAACTGTAAACATTGCTAAAGAAACTGACACTCCATGATCACAAAAAATCAAGACTACAAGACCCAAAAAAAATTGTGGATAGTATATTGATACCTTTATCACTCATGAACCACCCCCAAACATCAGGCACGCAACCCACATCTGATATTGTGAATTACGTAAACAACTGCATTGACAGGTTGAGTCTATT
>JAEMWC010000011.1:1975000-1982500 GCA_016490735.1 Pachyseris speciosa | reverse complement strand
TCTCTCCGACGACGAACGGTCACTTCATTTTGGCTCACACTGTACTGTGTTTACACGTGAAAAATCAAGATGGCTGACTGTAGCATATTAATACCCAGACCCCTAGGTTCTCTCTGCCTACCGGAAGAAAACATGATTCTACAACGGAAGTTCATTCATTCATGCTTTATTTCCCTTAAAGTTGATCTATAAACTAGAACTTTAAACACGCAAAATTATAGAGAAAGCAACGACTTTAAAAAACTTACGAAAGATTGAGTTTATTTTGTTGACAAGCCCTTTTAGTACTTTCCTTGTTTCTCCGAGTAGAATTCGCGCGCGAAAGCGATCTTGTGAACGAGTGGGAAATTACAACAATAAAGTGAGAGTAATACGATGTAATGAGTCTGGTCCTTTTTATGACGAGAACAACAAAACTACTTGAATAATCGGTTAACAGTGTAATAAACGTATTGCTTATGAAATGTTAGGAGCTCAGAGCATCACAGCTTAACATGGAGACAGCACTCGCTGTATTCCGAGAGTAGAGAAACATGTAGAGAACTGGAACTAGTTACTAAGTTTACCGAAAAGGACTGGCACTAGCCTGAAGACAGCATCTGACAGAATGTAAAACTACTGATCGCTGGAGAGCGAATAAAACAGTTCTTTGTCGGATTTTTGTCGCTTCATGGGCGCATTGGGCTAACAAATTTGGCGACCCTGCCAGGACAGTGACTCGACGAAAATGAAACACCGAAGGAACCGCTTGTGGCGACCGATTGTGGCATGTTTTTGAAGTTTGTTGTTGTGCTCGCTACGACCACGTGGTTCAGTTTACCGCCACTGACGAATGAAGAAACTGTGTTGATTAGTAAAATGGCAGAGGAACTTCAATTGGAAGTACAGTCCCGAATTTACGCCGCAGATTGGAGCTCGCTGGAACGAATTGCCAAATTTTTCAAGGTCGAACACGAAGAGAAGTCAAAACTCGCGGTAGCTAAACATGTCGTACAGAGGCTAGAAGAAGAACTTGGAAAACTAAAGGAAGAGGAAATCGTGCCCTATCTCGAAGACGTGAAAAAGTTATTGACGGAAAAGCCTTCCTCTGGCATCAAGGGCGAAGGAAAGGGTGAAAAGGCAGTTCTTAGTGATTCCAAACCTCCCACATTATCAAAGGAAGATCCAGTTCATAAACTGTTGTCAACTAGCACTTTACGCAGACAGTTTAAGGTTAATGGACAGATCGGAGAGCCCGAGCAAAAGGATAAAATCAGTTTCTCATCGCTAGCACGCCAAATTCAAACTGGGCTGGCACAAGGTTATTCTGAGAATGAAATTGTTGATGGTGTTATCCGTTCTATCACACCTGGATTGGTACTTAGGAGCTATCTCAAAACTTGTAAAGATTTGACATTGGATCGATTAAAGAAAATTCTCCGTAGTCACTATGGTGTTAAGAACACATCAGAGCTCTATCAAGCCCTATCATCAATATGTCAAGGCCCTAAGGAATCACCCCAGACATTTTTGATGAATGCTTTGGATCTCAGGCAGCAAATCCTGTTTGCATGTGGTGACAAGGATGATGACACATGTCTCCAGTATGACCCTGTGCACATACAACATCTTTTCCTTCGATCGGTAGAAACTGGTTTGCAGGACGAAAGCATTCGGGCTAAGATCCGCCCATTCCTAAAGGATCCAAGCGTAACAGATGAGGTGTTGATACAACAGATGAGTGTGGCAGCTTCAGCAGAGAAAGAAAGAGACAAGAAGCTGAAAAATAACAGCAAATCCAAATCCCCAGCATCAGTAGCTTCAGTGTCTGATTCATCCAAGGAAAAGAAAGTACCTAAGGAAAGCCCCCCGCAGAACGACTTTTTAGCAGCTATTAATGCAATTAAATCAGAGGTTGAGGCATTGAGAGGAGAAGTTAGAAAGAGAGACAGCACCAACAGTATATCTTCTGGCAGAGGGCCCAGAAGACCGCCTCTGTGTTCAGGTTGTTTTGAAAACAAGAAAGAATATTGCAACCACTGCTTCAAGTGTGGCAGCGATTCTCATTTTGCAAGAGGGTGCCGGAAGTCGTTAAACGAGAGACGGCTGTTTGCGCGAGACAACAAGCAGTCGTAAATCCATCAAAGTCTCACCAATGTAATCATTGCTGTAAGAGAGGAGGAGAGCATGAACAACTTAAGAGATGCAGCCAATGCAAGAGTGTGTGGTATTGTTCTGTGGAATGTCAAGGAGCGCACTGGAAGGACCACAGATTGTTATGCCAGGCGATTGGTCATTTAAGTAGCCATGACTTGAAAGAGTTCAGAGACCCCACTTGTGTGAGTCACTTAACTCCCAGAGAGCATGAGAAAGTCATTGGCCTTGTTGGTAAGAAGTGTATAGTAAAGTGCCTACTCAATGATTGTGAGTTTGAATTATTATGGGACACTGGTGCCCAAGTATCGATAATTTCATTGGAAGCAATTCAGCAGCATCTAGGCAGCATAGGTATCAGGCAGTTGTCAGAACTGCTGGACACGAACTTGAATTTGACAGCAGTGAATGGGACCAAGATCCCTTACATTGGGTGGGTGGAAGTCAGACTAAGGTTAACCCCGTCTAGTAGAGACAGCAACCAAGAGGAAATGGTAGTGCCCTTCTTGGTAACGTCAGAGAAATTGGACTGTCCTATTTTAGGATATAATGTTATTGAAGAGTTAGTGAGCCAGGATCAGAATCCAATGCCAACAGTGTATAAGAGTTTTCCAGGGAAGGACAAGAAAAACCTTGATGCTCTTGTCAACTTCATTCAGAGTTCAACCTCAGACTCCATTTGTGGAATAAAGTCTGCAAGGAAAGATGTGATAATTCCTAAGGATAAGACTGTACATGTCACTTGTCGTGCAAATACAGGACCTGTGGAAAGGCTTACCCCTGTGTTATTTGAGCCAGATACACTGGCGCAGTGGCCGGATGGTTTGGAAGTCAATGAAACTCTGGTGAACATCAAACCTGGAAAAACATCTAAGGTGCAAGTTGCTGTACACAATAGAACAGATCATGACATTGTGCTTAGGAACCGTACACCCCTGGGAGTTCTTCAAGCTGTTAAATCAGTTACAGCAGCTGATGTAAAGCTAAGTGAGGAAAGCACCCAGAATACATGTAGCCACGAATCTCCTGAAGAGAATCAAGATCAGGAAGCTCTAAAGAAGACTTTCCCCAGCCAGCAGAACAAAGTCAGTGAAAACCCTCTCCCAGCAGTTGATCTCAGTGGTTTGGACCAAGACAAGCGTATTGTGGCTGAGGCAATGCTAAGGGAAGAGTTTGAGTCATTTGCATCATTTGAAGACGATATTGGTTGCATACCTGGCCTAGAGATGGAAATTAATCTGAGTGATCACCGCCCAGTCCAAAAGAAGTACACATCAGTTCCGAGACCGTTGTACCCGGAGGTGAAACAGTACATTGAGGACCTGATGAACCAGAATTTCATTGCTGAATCCAAATCACCATATTCGTCTCCAGTTGTTTGTGTCCGCAAGAAGGATGGGACCCTAAGGCTGTGCATTGATTATAGAGAACTAAATCGTAGGACGGTTGCTGATAGACATCCCATCCCAAGAGTCCAAGAAACTCTGGACAGTCTGGGCGGGAACACCTGGTTCAGCGTACTAGATCAGGGTAAAGCATATCACCAGGGATTTGTGAGTGAAGGAAGTAGAGCAGCCACAGCATTCATCACACCATGGGGACTCTATGAGTGGATAAGGATACCATTTGGATTAATGAATGCGCCTGCAAATTTCCAGCGGTTTATGGAGCAGTGTCTGGGTGAGCTGAGAGATAAGGTGGCCATTCCATACCTTGACGACATAATTGTGTTTAGTAGGACTTTTGAAGAGCATGTTGAGCACCTGAGAGCAGTGTTAAGGAAGCTGCGTCAGCATGGAGTGAAGTTAAAGCCAAAAAAATGCAGTCTGTTTAAGCGTGAGGTCTGTTTCCTGGGGAGGATTGTGTCTGGTGATGGTTATCGAATGGATCCAGGAAGTGTTAGAGCCATCGAGAAGTTGAAGGAAGCAAGGCCAAAAAGTGTTGGTGAAGTAAGACAGCTTGCTGGAATACTCAGTTACTACCGTCGATACATCAAGAACTTTGCAAAGGTTGCAAGACCAATATATGACCTGCTAACAACTACAGGAAAGAATGGGCAGCCATCATCAAAGACACCAGTTTGCTGGGGAAGTAAACAGCAAGCAGCCCTGGAGGAGCTCGTGGGACACCTCAGTAGTCCACCTATCATGGCCTACCCGGATTTTTCGAAAGAATTTACTCTTCATACTGACGCAAGTGGAGAGGGCCTAGGAGCAGTGTTGTACCAGAAACAGAATGACATCATGAGAGTAATTGCTTATGCTTCACGAGCATTGTCACCAGCTGAAAGGAACTACCACCTCCACGCAGGCAAGCTGGAGTTTCTGGCCCTGAAGTGGGCAATTACTGACCAGTTCCGCGATTACTTGTACTACGCTCCCAAGTTTACTGTTTTCACCGACAATAATCCCTTGACCTACATCCTCACGTCAGCGAAACTTAATGCAACGGGTCTGCGATGGGTGAATGAACTTGCTGATTTCCACTTTGAAATCAGATATCGACCAGGCAGAGCAAATGCAGATGCTGATACCCTGTCGCGCGTGCCACTTAGTTTTGAGGAATACATGGAAGGTTGCTCAGAAGTAGTCAGTCAGGATGTCTTGAATGCTGTTACATCATCAATTCATGAAACAAACTCTGGTCAAACTGCCTGGTTGTCCTCCCTCGCGGCGGTACCTGATATGTTAAAGGAAGACTGTGAAGACGTAGCAACTTTGCCAAGTTTTGAAATTGTAGCTGCCCAACAGGAGGACCCAACAATTGCTCGTGCTTTACATTTCATGCAAATCAGGAGGCGTCCCACCTACGAGGAGAGACAGAAGGAGCCTGCTATGGTACAACAGCTTTTACACGAGTGGAATAACCTGTTCATTGCTGAAGATGGAATTCTCTATCACAAGTCTGGATCTAGAAATCAAATGGTGTTGCCCAGGAAGTACCACAAAAGAGTTTATGAGGAACTGCATGAGAATATGGGACATTTGGGAGCAGATAGAGTTATCGAACTAGCTAGACAGCGTTTCTATTGGCCTTTTATGCGGGCAGACGTCACTCATTATGTCACAAAAGTGTGCCGGTGCCTGAAACAACGAAAGCCTACAACCCACGTTACTGCACCACTTCAGCCCATCACTTCTACAGCACCTTTTCAACTGGTATCCATGGATTTTGTCCATCTCGAACCAAGCTCTGGTGGATATCAATATATACTGGTGATCATGGACCACTTCACGAGATTTGCTCAAGCGTATGCCACGCGTGACAAATCAGCCAAGACTGCTGCTGATAGGCTGTATAATGACTTTATCATGAGATTTGGATTCCCGGAGACCATTCATCATGATCAAGGAGGTGAATTTGAAAATAAGCTTTTCTACAATCTCGAGAAACTTAGTGGTATCAAACATTCGCGAACAACACCCTATCACCCGCAGGGCAATGGGCAGGTTGAGAGGTTCAACCGGACACTCTTGTCAATGCTGCGAGCACTACCTGAGAAACAGAAATCCCGCTGGCGTGACCACCTTAATAAGGTAGTCCATGCCTATAACTGTACCCGTCACGACTCCACTGGCTTCTCACCATTCTATCTACTATTTGGGAGAAATCCACGACTCCCCATCGATCTAATGTTTGGCCTGAAGCCTCCAGTAGGGTACTCAACATATCCGGAATATGTCAGGAAATGGAGACAAGCGATGAAAGAGGCTTATGACTTGACATCTGCTCATGCGAAGAAAAGTGCAGAAACCGGTAAACAACAGTATGACAAGAGAGTGAGACATTCTGCCCTTTACGAAGGAGATCGCGTACTAGTGAGGAATATGAACGAGCGAGGTGGCCCGGGCAAATTGCGCCCTTACTGGGAACAACAAATTTATGTTGTAACTCGTAAGATGAAAGATACGCCAGTTTATGAAGTAAAGCCGGAGAATGGGGATGGAAGATCCAGAGTTCTGCATCGCAACCTCCTATTGCCATGCTCTTACTTACCTGTTGAAAGTGAAACTAAACCATTGAAAAGTCGCCAACGAACATCCAGGAACACCAGCAAGCGAGTGATCCCACAAGAGGAAATTTTTGGTGCCACTGATGAGGACATTCCTAGTTTAACACCAAATCAGCTTCAAGAATTCTACGGGTCTACAAGCTATCATGAAGAAGATAACACTGGATCTGCCGCAGGGTTAGCACAACAAGATGTCGATCCTCATCAAGCTGATTACCTTGACTCAGAGCATGATATGGAAGGCCTAGCACAACTGGAGGTGATTTTAGATGATGCTATAGATGAAGCACCTCCAAGGAAGTCACAACGAACTAGCAGACCACCGCTTAGAATGACATATGATACACTGGGACAGCCTTCTTTTCAACCTTGCAACACAGCTGGAATTCAAGGTATTCTAGCATCACATCAACAGCAGTTTGTATGGCAACCGTTTACAGTGCCATATACAGTACCATGGATGTTACAATCTAGCCTGCAGCCTTACAGTTGCTTTGTCTACCTTCCTGCACCAGCCCAACCGTTGCCATGTGTGCCCTGGTGCTATTGATAGCTCCTTGGAAAGGAACAATTGAACTGATTTGTATCTGTTGGAGTCACGTTCATTTTGAGATAACACTAAGTAGTTAATGCCCCTTTATAAATCGCGTTATATTATGACTATTTTGGCCTACGTTCAAGGAGAGTATTCAAGGGGTGTAATCCCGTTTCGGAGATCGTCTCTTTTACCGAAAGTTCTTTGTATGGAGTATGAGATGATGTAGATATAGTGATTTTTGTGTTATGCTGCAGCAGGAGACCAAGACTCGAGTGTGACAAAAGCTATTGTTCTGGCCTGATCACCCGGAATAATAATTTAAATATGTTCACTCTTGGATGACAAATAAGAACACAGAGAACTCATGTATATCAGTCAGTGACATTTGATTCACTACCTAATGTTGAGGACAACATTCTTTTTAGCGGGGAGTAATGTAGAGAACTGGAACTAGTTACTAAGTTTACCGAAAAGGACTGACACTAGCCTGAAGACAGCATCTGACAGAATGTAAAACTACTGATCGCTGGAGAGCGAATAAAACAGTTCTT
Source organism: Pachyseris speciosa (assembly GCA_016490735.1). Classification (NCBI taxonomy): domain Eukaryota; kingdom Metazoa; phylum Cnidaria; class Anthozoa; order Scleractinia; family Pachyseridae; genus Pachyseris; species Pachyseris speciosa. The sequence continues at coordinate 1,975,266 of JAEMWC010000011.1, read as the reverse complement.
TGTTGGATTTTTGTCGCTTCATGGGCGCATTGGGCTAACAAACACTTGCCAAAATGTGCAGTGATTCTGGCCTATTTGCTGTTGGTAAAAAACATGAGCTTGTGAGGTGAATCGTAGAAAACAGCACAATGTGTGATATGGAAACAGTCAGTCCCTTAAAAGATGGGAATCTCTATGATGGAAATGTGGAATCTATACCAAGTTCTAGTGCTGGGTTGATAAAATTGTCGGTAGCTCAACTGAGAGCCATTTTAAGAACGCACAAT
>JAEMWC010000011.1:1947500-1970000 GCA_016490735.1 Pachyseris speciosa | reverse complement strand
TTGCAATCTCTTAGGAATTTTTTTCGAGTATTTATTTTCGTCGGTTTTGTTTTCCTTGCGAGCCCTCGCCGAGCCTTCGCTCGGTACCGGATAACTTTTTCGGTTGCTGTGGTAGCATCAAAGGTTTTGCAACTTTATGTAAACTTTGAGATAAAACAAATCCACGCGTCTTACATCTTTACACAGACCAGTTCCGCCCACTGTAAGGAATAATCAGCATTGTACAAAGTTGGACAACTGTGAAATTTAATAGACTAGACTGTTGCGAGTCATAGCTACAATAGGTCAATATCCGATGACCTCGGTAGATCTAGATCAAGCCATGGATCTTGAAACGTCCGGAAACTAAGCATTTTATACTAAAAAAAACATAAAGGGAACCGCATTTTAGTTAAGGCATAGTTAGCTGTGGTTAAGGGGGGATTTAACGTGAATTGGAATGGAATTTTTTAGGAATTCGGAAATGTTATAAAAATGTTTTAAAACACCACTAGACAGTTGACACCCCCGAGGGCACTGCAGCGGGCTGGGAAACTGTTTGGTGTCCGTCTACTAATTTCTAATTTTAAACCTTCATTAAATCTTTAAAATTTAGTATTCAGTCCTTCAACTCAACTAATCCTTTGAGAAAAATTATCTCTTCCCAAATATACCCAAAAATCACCAAGAGACGGGAGAGCCATTTATTTGCACGAATTGTTTTTTTGTTTTTGTTATGTTTTTTGTTTGTTTGTTTTTTCATTTTTATTTTAACATGTTGAAAGCCGCGTTTTAACTTGTATCTATTTCAAATAGATATATCTAGCACTGAAAATTGGATGTAAATGTCAATATTAATATGTAATTGTCTGCCTTTAAGCGATGATCTTATGACCATGGACTGCAAATAATGCTACTTTTGACCCTTTTCTCTTGTAGTGGCTCAACATTGACTTTTTCCACAGGGAACCAAGAAGCAATTGTATGTAATTGTAATTTCATCCTTACTTTGAGAAGCAAACGAAAAGTGAGACTAAGAAGGTTACATACTTCATTAAGTTTCCTTGCCTTTGGGTGAAGGAAATAGTTAAAATCTAACAAAACCTAAAATAAGGGAAAACGAAGTGAAAGGCGTGTAGTCTGTGAAACAAACTGGTAAACCGTTTACTCTCATTTATCTTTGCTTCTTAATTTTAGTAAATTAAAGCCAAAATTTCATAGTCTTTCTCATAAAAAGGTTCTGTCTTCTACGCCTAGGCCCCAGTGCTTCTTCAAACGGGCCGGGGTGAAACGGGTCTTTGTAAAATAGCAGGGAGCAATTTTAAGCGGCAATAATTGACCGGACCAACAGAGGGTGAGCACAAGCGCAGTTCTACACCGTTACCATCTAAATTCTGCTCAGTGGTCCACCAATCCCTTTGAAATGAGTTGCCGATAAGACCCGAATGTTCCAAGGCTACCAAGGCAATGAATATTTCTGAGCTGTAGGAGCCACCAACGGTATGGACGATGTCATTGGCGCCACTTCTGTTTCTTCCTGAGAACAACAGCCACCTCTGTCCAACATGTCCAACATATCTAATATCACACTCAAGTACAATTTGAGCTTTTTGAGCTGTAGGAGCCACCAACGGTATGGACGATGTCATTGGCGCCACTTCTGTTTCTTCCTGAGAACAACAGCCACCTCTGTCCAACATGTCCAACATATCTAATATCACACTCAAGTACAATTTGGAAGTCAACCCAAAGTCTCCCTCTCCCTCCCCTTTCTACGCCGGCCTGCCACGCATACCGGCACTTCAATTCAGACGCCATCGACTGTACTAGGACCGGTGAAATCACATACCCAATTCACCTGTCCCGCCTCCAGAATCGGTACACTGGGGAACCTGCATGGACGTAGACTGACATATATGGGAAAGCACCTACACTTGGTGGAAGGCCGTTATCAGTAGTAACGATACCAGTTACAGGAGGGATTCCCGATTGCAAAGCATTTCAGCCCAACGGGCCAACATTCCCTCTAAAGCATGCTAGCCAGTCTGTGGTCAAGGAAATGGGAGCAACTGCCAGAAGACACAGGGAGGAAAAGGGACTAGGCTTCCACCAGAAGACAATTCCCTGGCACCAGGGCCGTAGCAAAGGGAGGGGCCGGGGACGCCGTGCCCCGCCCCGCCCCGCACCTAAAATTAAAAACATCCATGCGTTATGTTCAAAAGTTGAAAATTAAATTTTAATCTCCCAGAGGGTCTGAAACAACTGCAAGATGTCAATAACTCTGAAAGGAATCATTCCTGATAAACTATAGTATCCATTTCCCCAGTCAATGCTTCTCCTTTTTTAATAACAAAAGTTGATGCACAAAAATAAGACGGAGATCGCGAAGCTAGGGAAAAAGGCGCAAAGACACGGAGATGACGGCACGAACACGAGGAGTGCAAGGGATGATGACAACTTTTCTATCGGCTAGAAAGAGGGCTATCTTGAAAACACTGACAATTTGAGCCGCGCATTGTGCACAAGACTCCTCCATGTCACTGGCTCAAGGACAGCCACTAGCTGAGGAAGTACGCAAGACACTCTGGCAATCAAAGGTTAGAAATGAAGCCGCGTTTGATTTGTTTTGGAGGAGGTTGTTAAAGAAGAAAACCGAGGTGGATGGAGTCGCCTAGCTACAGCTGTCAAGAAAACGACGAGCAGAAGTAAAGAGACAGAGGCACTCATTAGTGTCCCCTCTACACCCAGGGAACATTTCTGCCACATGTATTATTCAGCAATTAATGTGACGATAGAATGTATTCGAACTAGATTTAACCAGAAGGACTTCAAGGTCTACCAAAGCATTCAGGAACTTCTTCTGAAGGCGACAGCAGGCGAAGGCCACGAAGAAAAACTAACGAAACTGATGGCCGTATACGGGGATACTGACCTGCAGCGGTACAAGCTAGAACCCCAGCTGTCCCTTCATCCAGACATGGTGCAGTCAGTAGGGTACGACACCTCCCGATTTGACATTGCTGATCTCCTGGACTCTTTTCAGTCACTCGGAAATGCTCGCAAACTCCTACCTAGTGAGATTTGTACACTTGGTAAGCTTATGCTTGTCATGCCAGCTACCAACGCCGTCAGTTAGCACTCTTTCTCTGCTCTAAAGCGGGTTAAGACCTACCTGAGTTCAACTACGGGAGAGGCCAGGCTTAACCACCTTATGCTTCTGCATGTCCACAAGGACTTGGTAGATGGTATGGACATAGTTGAAGTCGCCAATTTTTGCGGGATACAACCAGCGGCGCAAGCGTTTGTTTGGGAAGTCACAATACGACCATCTAATAAAGTCTGTATTTGCCTCTAAAGCAACTCAGACAGTCTAACACGACCACGAAATCGCTATGATGAAAGGCTGCAGGTGAAGAAACATTAAGTGGTTTCAAGATACAGAGATCAATATGACAAGCTACTTGAAATCTCAAGGCTTGCTACGGCCCTGCCTGCACCTCGTGGAACACTTATCTATTCTAAAATTGTGAGTTTCGAGAATTTTCCATGAGGCCCTTACAATCCTTTCATTATTTATTTGCGAAGGCCGCGAAGGCACTTCAGACTTCACAGGCTCCGAAACTTCTGAGTTTACAATGCAGTTTTCATTACTAACTTGAAAAGCGTGAAAAGAGCCGAAAAACTGGTTAAGTTTACTGACTATGTAAGTTTATAGACCCGGAAGGTAAACTTGACACAGTAATACAAAAATTTTGACCTCGCATGAAAATAAAACTTAAGCTGTTATTAGTATGGGGAAACCAAAACCTGAAGGACTCTGGTAATTTTAATGGCACTAGCTCTTTAAGAATGTCCCTGATACATTGCGTGAGAAGATCTCATGGGTGCCAGAGGTTTTTCTTTCCTTTGACGGAGGGAAATTACGTTGCATTGCAATCAGTTCACTTAAATGGCAATACACCCTGTGAAAACTACTGATTCCCCGTGAAATTTAACAACGACTTTAATAAACACTCAAAATTACAATAGTCGTTAACAAGTTGTGGTCAATTGCGAATTCCTTTTAAAACACTGTTCAAATGAAAATTCACTTTTGTCATAGTCAAACTATTCTATAAAAAATACTCTACAGTTATATATCTAGCCTTACACGTGAGTTAACTCTGTCACCAACGTTAATGAGAGTGGATAAATACACATATCATACGTTTGAACTACGGCTGTAATAAGGTAAAGATTAACGCAGTTATTTATATCCAACTGGAGAAGTTGCAAGAAAGCTTGACAAAAGTCAGGGAGCATTCTACCAACTAGCTTGGAGCTGGTCATTTTGAGATCTTTTAAAATTCCATTCAAGAATGAACTTTTTCAGGCCGTCCATTTGCAACTGCTTTGGCTGTGTACATAACTGCAATGGTTCTTTAAAAATCACTTACTTAAGCAGTAGTGTAATGTAAAATAAACCTTGCACGTCTCTACACGTTCGCACACATTTCTCTTTTCAAGTCAACAACTCCACTAAATAACATGGTGTCAAAACTAACTTAAGCAACAGGACCATGAATAATGTTATTTCTGCAACCTAATAATGTTATTAAAGCATTTGAAAACAATGCTCCATTCTCTGCATTTGTCGTTTCTCTATTTTTCTTAAGTTAACCAATTTTCTCATGAAGCCCTCAGAGACAATATAGAGCTTGATATATAAAAGGGGCTCTCTATTCCACTATAAATATAGTTAGTTGTCTAGTATACAAAAGGGATTTAGTGGGAACTAGAGCCATCACTATTGAACAATAGTCCACTAGAAAAAATGTATTTTCCTCTTCTTTGTAGGTTATTCTCCTATAGTTATTATAGAATTATCTGTTTTAGGAGATGCTATTAAAGATCATTGGTTGCAGGCCACTGACAACATAATAACGGCTTGACAATAAAATGAAATAATTTGTTTCTAGCCAACAAAGGAAGTTTGAAGTAGTATTATTGTTACTCCCACACCCCAAACTTGACCTTTTCCTGCAAGGGATGCATTGCTAATACTGTATATTCACTGTATTACATCAGATAATGCACAAAAATAATCACTGCTTCACATAAAGGGAGATGGTCAGTGTAAGCTATGAACTTCCATGATCAAGCTTAAAATTCACCATCTTTCTTTATCTTTATCAGCATTGACAAAATCAGAGATCCAAACTACCAAGAGCTCCTGTTTGGCCGGATGTGAAGTGACCTGCCTCACTTTTTGAAAATTAGAAAACATTATTATAAAAAATCACCAAGCAGAAATAGACCTGGGCAGGTGTAGGCACAATTTTGTCCTTCAAAATGGCACGATTCTTGTCCAAACAACATAATTTCAAGCCTTGTAGTAGTTTTGAATGATACCTAGAAAAAATGCCACCCACCAGAGCCCATTTCCTGCTTTAACTTTCAAACACAGAGAAAAATCCCAGGAATCCAAGCAGAGGGTGATCAAGTGTGGGGTGTCATGTCAAAAGAAGATCAATGACCACTGCACATCACAGGGAAACCCAACTTTTCTTTCCCTCCACATAACGCAGCCACAACCAAACTTGTAGTAACATCGTCAGAAAAATACTACTTAACAATATTAAAATATCCCAGTTAAACTACCAAATATATTATTTTACATATAACTATGGTGAAGACAAAACGATGTTAGAGTTTGTCCCTTCAGCTATCCTTTAGACTGACTAATTTACTCCTCTTTTGGATCATTTGTAACACGAGCTTGGTTTCTGAAAACAGAAGCAGAATGTAGTATTAATAACAAGTTCAGTTGTAGTGTACAATACAGACTGGCGCCTGGAGCTTCTTGTACACTATAAGTCATCAATGCACCAATACATGATGTTTACCATTAATTATTTTACAAAAAATTCCTGGAAATTTCAGTTGGAATATAGGTAAATGGGACACATCTTTTGGAGTCGTTCCAGAGAAAATATCCAGGAGAAACTGAACTGAAAAAGTAGTCCTGTTTTCCTGGTTGGGATTTTCCAAATGGAAATTTGTGTTCCATTTACTTTGAACAGTTGCAAGCATTTTGACAGCTAGTTCCAGACACTTTCTGTAAATTAGAGCAAGTTGCTCAAATGTAATTTCCCAATTTGGCATTTTGTTTACCATTTACCCAAACTGCAAACTGACCAGTTCTTCAAATTATGTAAACAGGGCTATAAATTACCAGTCGCTTGGTCGCCATTCGCGATTAAAAACTGACCAGGGCCAGTAAAAGTTGAGGTACCGCCGCCTGGTTAGCTCAGTGGTAGAGCACCGAACTACTGTGCGGGAGGTCGCAGGTTCAAACCCCAGCCGGACCAACACTCAGGGTCTTTAAATAATTGAGGAGAAAGTGCTGCCTTTGTAATTACATCTGCAAACGGTTAGACTTTCTAGTCTTCTCGGATAAGGAAGATATTTACCGTAGGTCCCGTCTCACAACACTTGTTCCTAATAATCTGTGGGACGTTAAAGAACCCACACACTGTTCGAAAAGAGTAGGGGACGTAGTTCCCGGTGTGGTGGTCTACCTTTCATCTGTCTTGAGATTCATGTGTGGGTTGGGTGGGTGGGTGAGATCAAAAATGGACTGATAGCGGCTGCCAGTGGCGCCTTTACAGGCTGACGTCCGAGCTCACCCTAGAGACGAAAGGTAAACCGCCACGAAACTATGTGATATGTGCGGTTTATAAATCCATTACCATTACCATTACCATTACTGTATGATCGCCCAATGCGCGACCACAAATAAAAAAAGTTAAAATGTATTGAGAGTACAAAGTTTCAATAAAAATGAAATGTTCTTTCATTGGAGTACAAATCTTTTCTTGCCCTTCCTCGCTCCCAAATGGCTTTCAATTTTGCACTTCAGAACTACAAATTTACTACTCACCTACAAGTTCATCAATTATTGATGAACTTGTAGGTAGGTAGTAAATTTGTAGTTCTGAAGTGAAAATTGAAAGTCATTTGGGAGTGTTTAGATCACTCCACAACATATCTAGATGCCATTTTGATTCTATTGACATGTGACTCCAGACTTACCCAGAGTTCTACATGGTACATTTTTGCACATGATTATCGGCAAAGCTTGATAAAAGACTTATTTCTAATCTGGGTTTGGAATAAAGAACGTGGAGATAGAGGGCCACTTTATTTTGGCCTGGGCCACTAAGAATTCAAGGACATTGGCCAAATGACAACCAAGCACTGAAGTTAATTTTTAGCCTTGTGTAAATGGTAAACAACCATAAACACCTGAGAATTATAAAATTGTAGTTAAAAAATGTGGAAACAAAATGACAGTGCATAGGTCATTACAGTGCCAGCTTGAATAACAAATTGCCCAATCTAATCTTGAGTGGTAAGCACTGCTAGCCCCTATCTACCATTCTTGCATACAAAAATGAACAGACCTGCTTGCCACTATTGGGAAGCATATTTGCTGATTAATGCCGGCAGGACTTAAACTACTTTCAGTTTTGCTTGCTGAGCTTGTATGTCAAAATGATGTTATTAAAAAACTGTTCTGAAACCATCGATATACTAACTGTATGTTACGGTACTCCATTCTACAATATTATAAATAATAATAATAATGATAATAATAATAACAACAATAATAAATAATAGGGCTGTTTACACGAGAGAAAATAAGCCGCGGCAAGAGTAAGCCACGGCTTACATAAGACGTGAAAGGAACGATTTATACGAGTAAAAATTCCTAGGCCAGGATAAGCCGCAGCTTGAGAAAGCCGTGAACGTACATTTTGTACCATTTATACGGAATGTTCACGTCTTATGTAAGCCGTGGCCAGAGTAAGGCGCGGCTTATTTTCTCTTATAAATGACCCTAATGTTAATTATAAATAAAATAAATTACTAAGTAAACGAATAAATAATAAACAAGTACTGAAAACCCACTGACTCACATATGGTGTTCTAACGCCATATTTGCTCCAGAATGTCACTTGACATTTCCTCTTGTGTCCCGTTCGCTGGTCAAATGACTGGCACATGTCAAAAGCTGGGATGTAGACATGAAGTGACGCTGCAGTATCTGTGTGACTAATGTTCTCTACACGATGAAGGCCTATGCTGTCTGTTAACAAAGCAAAGAAAGCAGGTTTGAGATAGGACTACCAAGTCAGTACAGATTAAATCCATAAATGTGTACTTTTGAGAATAGGTCAAAAGAACATTGGCGCTGCTGCAGATGGAGCTCTAATCTCTGAACCTTTGAAATTCAGCTAAGGGAGCCCAGCATAGTAATTTTGTGCAAAAACTAAGATTTCCTTGCCTCCTAAAGGCAAATTAAAGTAAAAGTCACCAGGGGCCTCCAGGAACTGCTAGAGCACAGCACTGAACTGTCAAGATCCCACAGGTGTTTTTTTTCTTGCTTTTTTATTCCCTTAAAGAGCTTGAATCACGTAAAAGCTCTATCAAGCCCCCCCCCCCCCCTCTCTTTTAAGCCCCCTCTCTAATAAGCCCCCGTTTGGGAGTCGGTTTTTGTAATATAAAGCCCCCCCTCCCCACCTCCTCCCTTTTGGGACACAGCATTTTGAAATTGTTCCCTCTTACAAAATATACTTTGTGCGGCCCAGTTGGTTTGTTTTTAAACAAATATACAATAAAACACACAATACTGTTTCCTGCTCGGTATTAAATAATAAAGTTTTACTGCAGTTGTTTGAGATTTGTACAGAAACTATTTGACACAAAAATGGCGTGTTCAAAGATTTGAAATAACCCCCCCCCCCCCTCTCTATTAAGCCCCCCTCTCCAATAAGCCCCCTGTTAATAAGGCCTGAAATTAAATAAGCACCCCGGGGACTTGATAGAGCTTTTACGTTATATGTGACACTGGCTACTTAAAGATACAATGGGACTCAGTCACATCTTGAGTGACAAACAAAACAAAGAGAAATAGATCCAATATTATGTAAAACATACAAAAGTCATATAGCATGATAAGCCTTGCTTCTTCAACAACACAAAATCATAAGATCTAACTTCTTAGGAACCTACCATTAATGTAGTTGACTTCGTCAGTCTCGTAAAATCTTGATCCTGTTGGTTCCAGAGCATTTTCAGGTTCAGATTCCGAAGGCCATGGAAACTGTGTCTCTTTGAGCCTACCATCAAGCACTTTCAAGAAGCAGTGGGCATCAGAATGATCATGAATTGAGCTGAAATAAAAAGACAAATGTTATCTCTAAGAACTATCTCTTCTGTGTAGGACTTGTAGCCAGAGAGATGTCGTCATCTGTTCACCTTTGAATCTGAAGCACAAGGACTGAATTTAGCCAAGCAGACTTCATACTGTGGTTAACAGACAAAACCTCAAACCCATGTCATTGTAATCTGTTTTGCTGGTTTTCATATTTTGTTTGCATGCACAAGAGATGTCAAAATTAACTGCATCAGGAGTGAATCACGTTATTTTTTCTTCTTTTCTTTGGCAATCCTGTAACTTGATATTTGACATAAGGCATACAGGGGATTTCAGTTATTCGGGATCATAAGATCAAACTTAGTCTATTTTGCTGAAGCGATCATAATAGACATAGCATGAAGAACAAAAGGACAATATAGTTTTAATTCTTTCACAGTAGAAGCAATTAAGACAGTTTTGAATGCAATGCAAAAGTAGTTGCAGAAGTTTTCAACAATGCAGGAATTTTTTATGGACAGTCACTCACTGCATACTAAGATGTAACAGATACCGTAAGAACTAGTGTATAAGCCGCACTCGTAGATAAGCCACACCCCATAATTTCAATCGTGATTTTGAGAAAAAAAATCAAAACTTGAAAATAGCACTCTTGCAAAAAAGTTGTTTGTTTGTTCGCAGTTGTTCATGATAAACCATGATAAACTTGCTGAAATCTAATGCTGTGTATTTGCAGCGACCTTAAGAAGTTAACCAACTCTTAAAATACCTTTTAAAAGTTTATCTTTAATTGATTTCCCTAATTCTTGGGACTTACAACATTTGTCTTCATTGTTAAAGCCCACAGTTGATAAGAAAACAATAAAATTTGAAAAATAAAGAACAGGAGAATGAAACAAAATGTCTGCTCAGTAACCACGCAGTCATTTAAAGCGAGAAGTCTAGGCCGAGTCACGTAGTTTTGCCAACATGGAAAGGTTCGCTTTCCCTTCAGCTGTGTATGGATATCATGTTTATAAACACGAATGAAAGCCATCAATTGGAGAAAAACTTGACATTGAGAGTATAACAACCCTATGGATAAACATGCCATGCAAGTAATGAAGGGCAACGAAACGGTCAGCCACTTGTCTTGCGAGCTCTCCTGAATAACGTGGTATTCTTGCACATTGTGGAGAGATCAGTGTTGAAGTGATTGGTCAAACTTTGCAGAGATATGGAGATTCCATGGCAGTTAGAGTTTAGCTGCTCAAGCTAAGTGCAAATGAAATGCTTGAAATAAGAACTGGTGAGCAAGATTCAGGTTTATAATTAGAACCTGAAGATACAAACAGCTCCTTTAGGAGTCACCATTTCTACGAAAGCAATGATCAACAACAGGTTTCAATATGTTTAATCTTTTTAGTGAAGGTTTTTAGTGCTATTTGAGACCTCATACAAGCCAGTTTACTCCCTCTGAAAGCAATGGTCTCGTATATAAGCCACACCCACAATTTTGAGCCCAAAATTTCGACAAAAAGATGCAGCTAATACACGAGTTTTTCTGGTATTTAAGCAAGCAGATCCAATTTCATTGGAATTGTGCATATTATATCTTGTCAATAGCTCAGACACCTTTCGTGAGTGGCGAAGGGGTAAGCATCTAGGGGAATCAGACTGGGGACATATACCCTGGCTCCAGAGGCCCGTTGAAAAAAATAAATATCCCTGAAAAGCCAAAATAGAACGCGAGAGACGGGCCTCTGGTCGCACGAGCAGAGATATTCATTTCCACAGGACAGAATTTGTCCTAGTCCGCTGATTGGTTCTTCAAATAAACAACAACTATGATTGGCTTAGAAAAAGCGTGGTTTCCCAGCCGACAAACCGGTTTCGATGTTGAATAGAAAGCAAGTGTAAGCATCGATATGGCGGCTGCTATCGACGATCGTGGATTCTTTTGTGCGTTTCGAAATGCTGTTCAGGTCGCTTTGGAGTCTAAATTTTCCGATATTGTTGCATTAAAACCAGTGCAAGAAGAAGCGTTGTTGGCTTTCCTGAAACGGAAGGATGTGTTGGCCGTTTTACCGACGAGTTGTGGAAAATCCTTGATCTTTCAACTTTTTCCAGCAATTTGTGCCAACCTACATGATCAAGGCTTTGACTACCCAAAGAATGCAGTTCTTTTGGTGATCTGTCCACTCACTGCCCATATTGACTCACATATTCAAGAGCTTGCCGATCGCGGAATTGCAGCCTGCTCTCTTGGTGATGACAGCGAAGATGCATCACCTTGTTTACAAACGGGAAATCCCAGAACAGCGGATAATCGCGCCGCAATGTTTTGCTTCTTCGCATTTTCGCCTTGAAATAAGTTAAGCTTCCCGTAGCCATAAATGATCAAACTTATGTTGCAAACTCTGCAAAAATCGTCCACGGATGAGCGAACAATTTTTACCGGAGTCACAACCTTCCTCGACATTTTTCCACATACAGAGAAGTTTTTCACGGTTCGCTACACGTGCGATTATTTTTAGCGATCGATTCGCTTCACGTGCGATTGTTTTTAGCGATCGGATGTCAGCCAAATGTCAAAAATGATAACAGCCAGACACGGTCACCCCGCCCATCGAGAACCGGTTTGGTGGGATATCTGATACACGAAAACCGCACGGAAATGAGGTTCAGCATTCGTGCGACCAGAGGTTATTTTTTTCCTCTCGGCGCTTCGCGCCTCGTTGATGCGAATTCCCTCCTTCAAACGAAAAAAATAACCTCTGGCACCCAGGGTAGGGGACATAAAGCACCAGGGAGGACAAAAATAATTAATAAAAACAGTTGTTTACAAAGTGCATTTTTGGCGAATTTTGCTTATAAAATGTCATCATCAGCCACTTGTATATTTGTAGGAAAAAAGAATTCAAATAACGCCTTGCTAGAATCAGAAGATTCAAATATACCGGTTCATGCATAAAAACACCCTGTCCGCAATGACTTCAAAGCCGGTGAGGAAGTGGTCCAGCTACTGAAAATTTCTCTATATACTGAAGGCAATTTTTAAAGAAATGGTTGATCAGGGTTACACTTTCATTAAATTCCAGACAGGCTGTCCAAGAATAAACACTTTAAGTTATGTATACAGATGATCCTCCATGCTAGAATGGACAAGAATGAAGGTTGAGGTTAAATTAATTCAGGTTCCACGTTACTGATCATGTGGACATCAAACTGGCTATCACGTGATAGGGAAGTTGGAGTTTCCACGTTACTGATCACATAAACAGCAAACTGGTTGTCGCGTGATAGGAAAGTTTGAGTTGTATCACTCTGTCATTTCAAATGTAAGAGCTTAAATTTGGGAAAAGAGAAATGTGGTAAAAAACATAGGCAAATAAATTCTATATGCTTCTGGTAAAACTTAAACAAACAATATTAATGTAAGCTTAATCTACAATTTCTGGGGAAAATTGCTCCATACATGTATTAGTTTTCACTTAAGTTATTTTAATGTAAGCTTAAAAAAGAAAAATTGATAAAACAACATTCAGTCGTATCACAACAGAGTCCTAAATAGCAGCTTTTCTCGCTTAACTTTTAAATGAGTCTAGACGGTCAAATATGAGCTAAACCTGTAAAAGTACACATCACGCAAATTAAGCTCACATGAATGTACTCATGGCCTTTCTTAAATAACCGGTTCATAAGTATTTTTCAAATTTCATGGGTCTCAAAACAGGGGCACCCAACGACAAGTTTCGGTAGATATCTGTTCGGTGGAGGGTAGTTCGCCTAAGGCTTTCGGCGTCGATTAAAGAGTGCACTCGGATTTTCGTAAGTAAAACGTGGCCTAAAAGATTCATAATGTGGCAATGTTAACCCCTGAGGTTTTCGGAAAGGTCGTTATTGCTGTTTTTGGCAGTAAAAAACGTCAGCTAGCATTTTCGGAAAGAAAAAAAGGTTCCCTAGAAAGTTCATTTCAGCTAGTATTTTCTCAAAGAAAGATCTTGTTCCCTAAAATTTTCGGGCAATTAACATTTCAGCTAGGGAATCCGAACAGATCAAAGTTTTCTAGCTAACCAAAACATCACTTTAAACAGACTTCAAACACTATAACGTACTTTAAAATGCCTTTCTACAACTTTTGGCTGGTTTAGCTCGTTGGGTGCCCCTGTCAAAAGTGTTGATTTTATGGGCGAAGCCACCAGCTTGTCTCGAGGTCTAGCGTAGTCTCGCATTTTTTCCACTCGTCGCCCCGGGGTATTGGACACGTATTGCATCATTCCCGCGTACAACATTGCATACAATCCAGAAATTGTATGGTCAACGGTCTGCAAATATTTCTGTCATTAACGAAAATGAGCGCGGTTTCGGAGCAGTTACAGAATACCCGTTCACTTTTGAAACCTTTTGTCGGAGGCTTTTGAAGAACGAAGCATATCTCAATGGACGCCAATGTTATTCAATGTTATGTAAATCAAGTGAACGGGTGTTTCTGAAATCTTCCAAAAATACAACATCAGATAAAGCTTCAGAGTTGCGCTTACCTTCCTTGACCTTCACCCAACACAACACGATCAAGTTGAATTTGCCGTTTCCCTCGTCTACCAAATTTCTCGTGTACCTAAACCATTTGAAACAACAAAGAAAACATTAATCTTTGCTATATAACCAAGTTATGATTTATAAACACGACATAAATAATACACGGTCATGAGTTTAAGCTAAAAGTTTATATCCACCGGTGAGGGTCGTAGTTGGCGTATTTCGCCCAGTCCGCGGGGTTTGATCGATAAGACGATAAAAACGAAATGACCTCCTCAACATTCACATGATCGCCCTCAAAAAGAACATGGAGACCCTTAACGACATCGTCCAGAGTTTCAGGAGTTTTCAAAGACTTTCTTGTTTCCATATGCGCGAAAATTTTCTCGATCAGCTTTCAGCGAGCGGGAAAGGGAAGTTTCGACGCAATCTGAATCAGTGACCAAACACACGTGCGCGCGCAACGTTACTGTGCGTGACGTCATCGGCAGTCTTTTGTCCCCTCCCCCGACCCGCCTCCAAAATTCATGGGTTATGTAACGCCATCCAGCCAGCGAATCAGGACGAATGTTCTGAACTTTTCTGTAAGATTCAAAGCAAACAATCAGAAGAACGTATGTTTTTCACCAAATTTCGGATAGCCTGAAGTTTGAGGGAGGTTTCGCGTTTAAGTTTGAGTTTGACCCTTTATCAGACCCCTCAGAATACAAATTTCCTAGCTGTAAGGATTCATTGAAGTAAAGTTAGGTATAAAGAAAGGCTTACGGTATTCCGCGAAACATTCCGCGAAACGAAACGAAACGAAACGAAACAAATGGTAATCGACGAAACAAAAATAAAGCAAATATGACAGGAGAAATTTGACCTCCCTTCGAACACCGTCTTCGCTAGATGCCTTGTTTCGCAAAATACCAATAGCGGTCGATTGGTAATCGACGAAACAAGGCTCGCAAACTATTTTTAAAAGCGAACTGCCTTCGAAAATTATCTTGTTCGATAAAGCGAATACTGCTTTATTGATGACACGTGAAATTTGCCCTTTCTTCGTAAACCGTCCTCGGTAGATGCCTTGTTTCGCTAAATACCAAAAACGGTCGATTGGTAATCAACGAAACAAGGCTCGCAAACTATTTTTAAAAGCGCCCTGCCTTCGAAAATTATCTTGTTCGATAAAGCAAATACTGCTTTATTGATGACACGTAAAATTTTCCCTTTCTTCGTAAACCGTCCTCGGTAGATGCCTTGTTTCGCTAAATACCAAGAGCGGTCGATTGGTAATCAACGAAACAAGGCTCGCAAACTATTTTTAAAAGCGCCCTGCCTTCGAAAATTATCTTGTTCGATAAAGCAAATACTGCTTTATTGATGACACGTAAAATTTTCCCTTTCTTCGTAAACCGTCCTCGGTAGATGCCTTGTTTCGCTAAATACCAATAGCGGTCGATTGGTAATCGACGAAACAAGGCTCGCAAACGCAGAGTTAAAGCGCCTTCTATAAAATACATCCCGGAAAATGAAAAAAAATATAATAATCTTTATTACTAATCTTTAGTAGCCTAAAATCGAAAATGGTATCCTCGAAGGTACTTCTTGATGCGGAAGATGATCGCACTCTAATATTACTCATTTATTTTCGTTTTTTGGCAATTTACCATTATTTATTCTCACGTGAGAGAATGCGTGACACTTCCGTTGCCGGTCACTTGTATCACATTTGGCGGGAATCTTGTTCTGTCAACATGGCGTTCAAGCTGCCATCCTTTGGTTTGCTTGAGCTTCCTTCCACTGTTCAGCAAGGTTCCAGGGTTCGCACGCACCTTGAAATTCCTTGAAAGTGCTTGAATTTGAAAATCAAAATTCAAGGCATTGAAAGTCAGTGAAAAGTACATTGGGTCCTTGAAAAACCTTGAAATTTGCTGTTTTACTGTTTCCACTTAGCGGAAGAACTAGAAAAGAGTTAGACTTGAACAAATCTGGCAGTTATCCCTTAAACCCGATCATCTAGTATCACATTCTAAAGGCATTTTTTTTACCGCATGGAGTGCTTGAAAAATTGGAATTGTGCCCTGGAATGTCCTTGAAAAGTCCTTGAATTTTTAGTCCAACAAAGAGTACGAACCCTGAGGTTCAGTTTTCGACGGAATCCCTCATTCGACGAAAGTTATATTTGCTTTATCAAACAAGATAATTTCCGAAGGTAGAGCACTTATAAAAATAGCTTGCGAGCCTTGTTTCGTCGATTACCAATCGACCGCTATTGGCATTCAGCGAAACAAGGCATCTACCGAGGACGGTTTACGAAGAAAGGGCAAATTTCACGTGTCATCAATAAAGCAGTATTTGCTTTATCGAACAAGATAATTTTCGAAGGCAGGGCGCTTTTAAAAATAGTTTGCGAGCCTTGTTTCGTCGATTACCAATCGACCGCTATTGGTATTTTGCGAAACAAGGCATCTAGCGAAGACGGTGTTCGAAGGGAGGTCAAATTTCTCCTGTCGTCTATTTGCTTTATTTTTGTTTCGTCGATTACCAATTGTTTCGTTTCGTTTCGTTTCGTTTCGTTTCGCGGAATACGGTAAGCCTAAAAGATACAATTCTTTTCCCGGTGACCTCACTGGCATCACCACCCTCACTTCAGTTGAGATACGTCCTTGACGAACTGATGAGTTTCGTGCCGTTTGTTAATTTTTTATCAGCCTGCATAGCATGTCTGAGCACCAGAGACGCGTGAAGCCATGGAGTGCAAAAAGAAGCCAAAGGATATATCAAATGTACCTTGGAAATCACGGGAACCGGAGCAGTTTTCTTTTCGTTCCGCTACATGATGAATAAAGACTCCACGAAATTATAATTTGACATTGCCCTGGTATAATTACTAGCCCACTAGCCTCAATACTCTGCGATATCACTCTGCTTAGCCACTAATCTGAATTATTTATATCTGTTATATACTCAGTGGGATTTGTATACTCATGTTCCCCTATTAATATAAAGGACTTCGTTCGGCTTTATGGGCTATTATATATATTATTCACCATAGCAAATTGAAAAAAACTGAACTAATAAATGAAAATACAATTCGCGTTAAGTTTTGGTTCCTCGTGTCGCGTTTGCCTCAGTATTCCCTGGGTCGCCCACTGAATAAACATAACATGTTTTGCATTTCTGACAATACGCCATTTTCTTACCTCACGAAATTTTAATTTCTTGCCGATTGGCGGATGAAATAACATCTTGGCTCGCATGCCACCTCCTGATGAAAATTTTCTCAAAGCTGATTTGCCTGTTCCACTAATTTGTCGCCTTCACTGCTAAAATCGAGCGTTTAAATCATAAGCCTATAATATCCTTGCCCCCGGTTCCTTGCCTATGCTTGCTTTAGGTGACACGGAAATGGACTTTGCACCCACATCGCTTTTGGACCTGAATTCGATCTATGAGTGTTGTAGCAATTCTGTGTTTGTTGTTCCCCTCCTCCTTTTGTTTTGATGTCCATTTTGTTTTTGTTTTTTTCCCGTGACATTCTAGTCTCCCTCGTCGCCGTTTCTAGTATTGTCACGCAACGCTCCTCCCACAAACGGTTGCTCACATTCAAACAACATTCCTTTCCACCACTTTAACCAATCACCATGTGGTTTACATATTTCGGGAACTGGGCGCACCAACGTAATCTAACCAATCATATTGTTTCTTTTATCTTGGAGTCCACTGCTTCCAAAATTTGAAGAAGCTTTTGATGTTGTAAGTAAGACATTTCGAATTTCTGCCTGACATGCGCCGCAAAAAAACGGAATTACGAAAATAGTGGAAGAAAGAAGGGATGTTTTTATTAATCTTCCTACTGGTTTTGGGAGGAGCGTTGCGTGACGATACTAAAAACGGCTGCGAGGGAGACTAGTGACATTCCGCTTATTTGCCTTCTTTCAACCTCGTTCCCAGGACAATCCGCGCTGTACTGTTCACAATGTAACCTGGCCAACGTAGCTTAGCGTCCACGCTTGATCACGCGGAGTCAAACAGGAGATTGCCACCTTTTGTCTCTCTTTCGTACGTACTTCAGCCAAATTTCTTGTCCAAGCGTTTGACGGACTACTATGGCGACGACTGAAGAAACTGTTACTCAGTACGAAGAGATGTTTTCAAAACGTTTCACGAGTGAAGATGCGGAATACATGAAGACGGTAAACAAGCCACAAGCTTCTCCTCCATGTCTGACTGACTGGATTAACACTGGATATAGAGACGGGTAAGCTTAACTATCAAAATCGTCACAATTGCAAGCTAGATTAAACGATATAGACCCCTTTCAGCTGATTCACAATGTGGAGGGCAAAGCAATAAGATATTTTTGTATTTGAAAGGTTTCTTTTTCGGGGTTTTCAGGAGAGAGAACAATCAAATGTTTCGTCCTCCAGATTGGGAATTACTGAAAGGGCTCTACAGGGCAATTAAAGTGTCCTATGAGCCAACTCATTCATGTATATAGCAAACTATACAGTGAAATCTTATTATAACGAAAGCTGTTACCCCAATAGAAACACGAGCACAATTTAGAAATGATGTAGTAATTAATGCTTCTCCTGTATGTAGCTCATAAAGCCTTTCGTTAGGTTTCATTCACAGGGAATTTTTTTCAATTCCCAACCTGGGTTAAAAATGGTAAATTCTTGGGTTATATTTGTGATTTCAGTGGGAATTTCCCAAACTGGGAAAGTTATACCAAAACCAATCTTGGGTTTAATAAAACCCAACTTAACCCCAAGAATGGGATTATAGTGACCCAATATAATCCCAAAGATGGGATTATACTGGCCCAATATAACCCCAAGAATGTGATTATACTGACCCAACATTATCACAAGGATGGGATTATCCTGGCCCAATTTAACCCCAAGAATGGGATTATACTGGCCCAACATTATCACAAGGGTGGGATTATACTGACCCAATATAACCCCAAGGATGGGATTATACTTGCCCAACATTATCCCAAGGATGGGATTATGTTGACCCAACACAATCCCAACAATGGGATCATAGTGGCCCAACATAACTCCAAGAATGGGATCATACTGACCCCATATAATCCCAAGAATAGGATGATATTCATCCCCAATAAGGGGCTAATGTATCCCCAGTAATACCCTCAAGAAAGGTACAAAAATGACCTACCAACCTATTTAACTCCAAAAATTTAACCCATGCTAGTAACTCATCAAGCTAGAATGACAAATGACCCACAAAAAATACTAACAGTAACATGATGTTTAATTAACTGCACTTGGATTTTAGATTAACTACTATCCATACAATACTACAAACATCAAATTCTTCTCAAAATGTCAAACAATAATAATTACAAAATACATCACAGAATCTTGTAATAGTATCGATCCTACAAGTAAGTTACATATAACAACAGAATTAGTACCCATGGCAGTAATTAATTTTGTAATTTATCCTTGTCTGAACCATTTGCAGCTTTGATAAATAAGCTTTAACTTAAGCTAAATCAATGAACTTCATAAATAATAAAAATAGACTATTCACACCTGTTTTCTTCCTTTGCTCATTTCAGCAAGTGGGGTTGACATTATTACTGCATAGCTGAGAAGGACTACATTAAATTTTTACTTTGTAATAAATTCCAAGAGTTAAAATAGGCAGTTACTGCAGAGTTTCTCTTCATTGATTAGTCCTTCCAAGCAGTTACAATAAACAAAAGAAGAAGTACCATCTGAGAATTAAAAAAATTATTTCCAAATACAAAACTAGTACTGAATTCAAAGCTTTAAAAAAATTGAAAATAAGTACCCTGGACACCTGCATTTCAATGGGGCTACAACTATTTGTTTTAAGATGACATTCTTAACCAAACACAAGATTTGAGCTCAGTTGGAATCAGATTTACTAGATTACCAATGACTTTCCCTAATTTACTACAAAACATTAACTTCAGAATATATGTAATAAAATTGTTCCCCTCTCTTGTCAACAGAAAATAAACAGTTTTTTAAATGGCAATTTCTTTATGAACAGTAACATCACCTGGAGTGTTTACATTTTCCTTAAGACTCACATACTTGTGCCTAACAAGTTTCCTAACCAAAACTGACATCACTTGACTAGGGGTCAGATTTGTCAAGTTACTCTTTTTGACATCAAACTTTGATTTTAAAATGTCAACAGATTTCTCCCTTGTCAAGAGTTTCCCAAAAACTGCTTTAATCACTACTTGTGACGAGGTTAATGTGGAAGGAACTTTAATTTCTGATGGACTGCTGGCTCCAGTAGGGTTCATTGGGGATTCACTGTCACTACTGTCATAAGGAGAGAGATTTGATAACGATTCCCCACTGTCTGTTAAATTTTGGGCAGCATTATCCTAAGCAAGACAAATGAAAACAAGTTGTTGGTGTACTCAATCATGTTAACAACAGTTACTGTCAAGCAGTGACATCAATACAAGAATTTGGTGATTGTGGCAACTGTTTTAGCTAAGCCACTTTTAAAACTTAAACAAGTGATACAGAAGAAGGGTGATCAGAGTTCTCAGTAGAGTCTGCCACCTTTTTTTAAAAGCTATTACCGGTGAGTAAATGTATGCTCTACAGGACCTTGATGTTACAGGTGATCTGGACTCAGTTATACACTGTAGGCTCAATTTTTCTCACTGAACAACAACTCTGCTATGGGTGTGTTTTTAGTGCAACATGTGACTCAAATATTAATGAGGGTTAAAACAAAATAATGTGGACAAACACTAACCTGTTCTGGTGGTGTTTTATCCAAAGTACATGTAACTCTAAATTTTTTCCCACAGCTTTGTGAAATGAAATTGCAGATGTCTTTCTTTTCACATGTTCACGTACTGGCTACAATAAATGTTATAAAAATGTTACACCTTGTTTATTGCCAGCATGATCAGGCTAGCTCTGACAGAACTCCCAAGAGAGGAAAGTCTAAAATGTATGAATAAATTTCTTATAGGTTGCTACAGGCAACCAGATTGGTACCTAAATAGCACAACCTTTTCTTATGAAAAGGGATATACATATCTCTGAGCAATTGCTTGGGAGGAAGACCTAAACAGGATTCACACTTGGAACTGAGAAAAAAAATTTAATGGCTTTTAATTCTGCAAAACTAAGTTATGAATCGTAACAAAAACTAAAACGTACTATACGAGGCGAAAGAAGGCACAGATCGAGCGGGTCAGAAGTATGTGGGTATCCAGAAGTGACTTAAATCTTTAAGCATTTTTTGAAAAGGGCCGCTTAAACCACTTAAACGTTCTGGGAGTTTCTTTATAAGCTTACCTTGAAACTTCTGGGCAACATCATTACCGAAGAGCTTTGTAATGCGGTCGATGATAACATCTTTCTCCTGTAACTCCTGTACTTCCGAAGACTCTGACATCCTCAACAACTTTTAAAATTGAATTTTCCGTCAATGAATATATAAACAACAGCTCAAAAGGTAACCGTCAAGACTTACTTAGACAGCCACCACCAAAAAGGAATAAATGTAAGCTTGCTTTCCAATTTTGCCCTTCAGCTTCAGTTGTTTCCCGCCTTTTTGGTGCAATTTCATAGAATGCGATGCGCTATTGGTAGGTAACAGTGATACGTCATGATAAGAAATATACTGGCTTCCCTGATTGGCTAACGGATTGGCTTGAGGAGAATGGGTCGAATGCTTAGTAGCCGTGTCTGCGACACAAAATGGCGGACTCTTCGAACGTGAAAGCTTGGTCGAGGGAAGACATATCTGCTTGTGATTGCAGTGCAAGAACATTCAGGCATGTTCACTGCCCTTGTTTTCGGTGTCAGGGAAGTGCGACCGATAGAACTACCGAGTTACGGCACTGGAGAGAAAACTGCCTGCTTGCTACTGTGGTTGGAAGTGACAGCACTTCGGACAGCTTGGCAGACATTGATAGTGATCATGAATCAGTTGCAAGGCCGAGCTCATCAGCAAGTCCTTCAACTCCAGGAACAGATGAATTTGATGACAGTCTTAGCGAAGGATCAGACGAAAACAGTGCTAATCCCATCTGTCCAGAGCTTGAAGCTGTTGAACCTGCGGAACGTCAAGGTACGGAACCTCTCGACCCTCTCAAAAAAGTTATTCTAACAGCAGTTCTTGACGTTCTGAAAATTATGGATGAGAGTGGATCATCTGTTACAACCTTTGATGACATTCTGAGCTATGGAAAAACAATGTTGTACACTTTAATTGATGACAATGTTGACCTTGATGTTTTGAGTACAATGTGGCCCAAGAATTGGAATGATGTTCAACTTTTATTGAAGGAAGAAGGTTTTGATGATGCTAAGGAATATATCATATGTTTCTGCCGTACCGAAAAGGTAATTACAAGAAATGGTAAAACACATGGAGTGGCCCTGGCATGTGGACACGGGATTCTTGAAATAATGTGTGGTCCTGTTACTGTAAAACTGTAGTTGCAAAACAAACTGTTTTGTAAAGTTATCCTCAGGAAACTGATGGTACTGAATTACCCTGAAGTAAAATGAATGAGTACATATGTACACTGTAATGAGCAAACTGTGCAGTTAATAAGGTTATTTGAAACTTGAAAATCATGAAATTTTAAAGCAAGTAACATGTTGTAAAGGATACATGTGTAGATGTCAACTAGGTGATATTTTTTTAGACTTACCATGCAAAACTAGAATACACCAGTGAGTGTTTTGAGGCAAAGGCTGGGAATCATTAATTTGGGGTTATAAATCCATTCCAATTTTTGGAGTAACATGGGCTATATCTCTTCA
>JAEMWC010000011.1:1920000-1942500 GCA_016490735.1 Pachyseris speciosa | reverse complement strand
TACCTCAGACTTATTCCTCAAACTTATTCCTCAAACTTATTCTGGTCTCTGGCTGTCTTGAACTCTGAGTCACTTTTGTGAACCAATGTTTGTTTCCTTTAATCACCCAAGATGACTCAAGTCTGTAAGCAGGGTTTGGGCAAAGGTATACCAGGCTCAGAAAGTGTCTGTGACCTTCGGTGAAATTGCACGGAGTCTTAGTTTCACCTATTCATACAGAGTTTTGGGTCCACTGGCAAACATACAGAGAGCTATACTGAAAACTCTGGAATCACTTGATATTAACCTACAGTGTAAAAGTAACTGATGCAGAAATGGCTGAGCAAAGAAGGTCTGGCGAGAATTTTTATTCAAAACTATAATATAAACTATAAGGTGCTATAATGTCTGATGCTCACGCAGATATTACAACGGTCACATGAACAGTTGCTGAGCTTGGAGTGCCTGTGGCTTGAATGTTAAGATTCTGCCATCAACAAGGATGCATGTTACCTTAGGGGTCCACATTTACTCAGCAGACTCAAGCTACCGTGATATTAATGTCCAACACATGCTGACATCGCCCAAGCCATAATGTTCACTTTGAGCTGCATGTATGAAATCGAAGTAAGCTTTAATTGGCTGCAGCCTTGACTGTGAATTGAACCGAAGCGAGGCAGGCACGATTGACCACAAAGGGGAAAATCTTCACGGAAATGGCCACTCTCAACAGAGCTACACCAAAAGACTACAATCAAATTTTGCTGCACATCTGCAGGAACTTTATATACACCGACTGCACCGATATAGTAAACTCTTAAGTAGCATAAAGTTATTCCATATTGAGCTTGTGGTATTTATAACTAAGTGTCATTTTTGAAGGTTACAGACGTATATTTTCGTACAATCGTTGCCTTTTCTTTGTTTTGTAATTTTTTTTGTTTTTGTTTTTGGGCTGATCAAACTGTTGTGCATCAACGTAACTTTTATAAATAAACTCTTCTAAAGGAGGAGACTTGTGTTAAAAATCAACAAAACTCTATCGCTGCTATGTCACTTCAATTACAGGTAATTTTCTCTATCCATTAATCTAATACTGTAAGTTGTAAATAGTCACGTTTTGTTTGGCATTCTTAGATATCTACATCCCTTCACCTCTTTGAACGGGTCATTGATTGTCTCGTGACAAACTTGTCTCTTGTTCTTTAGCGATGGGTCCAGCACTTCTAACTCGGGTGGCTGAAATGTGCCGTTTATCTGTCGTCTTTTAAACTTCATGTTCAGTCCAATCAGCCGCGCTACCACTGCCCAACTAACCTGTCCATCAACACTTTCCTTAGTGAGTGAACGCTGTGTAAAACTCGACTTCTGTTAGAGGTTTCGCTAGTGGATTCTTCAATTACTTGGTGGCTGCACTCCTTTGACAACTTTCTCCATGGTCGATTCCGTATGCTGTCGCATTTTGGCAGGTTCGGCGTTGGTTTTCCAAGGGTTTTGTTTTCGATGGTTTTCTTTGAGGCAGTTACTGTCACCGGAATTTTCTGTGCACGGAATTTTCTGCATTTGTTTCTTTCTCGAAATGAACTCTCTTTTGTTGCTTCGCTTCATTCGTTCTGAAACATGTCAAACTATTATTCGGTCTGTTCTTGGCGATACTGGGCCGACAAACCTTCGTTTCCCCAAGGCTCGAGTTATCAATACTCGTCTCCGAGGTGGCAACCGCCGTGCCCAAATGTGTTTTTTGACCATGCAAAAATGGCATTGAGTGACTCGTGTCATTCCTTGGAGCAAGAAATCCATGCTGCGAAATTTTGTGCACTTTCCATGTTATTTCGGGTAGGCTGCCACTGATCCGAGCCCGCGCAGAGAAAAGCCTTGTCCCACTAAGCTTGTTTTTTTGCCTGGAGAGAAATTGCCCTTTCTTAAACGACAAGAAAGCCGTTTCCTTTTCGATCTGTCTTTGAAGTACTTGGCGATATCGCTCCAGTTGATTTTGCTTTTGATTTTTTAGTGCCTCGGTTTGTCTTTCTATTTTCGTGGCCAAATAATACACGAATGTGACCGACTCCATTTCTCTCTTGGATTGCGGTCTCGATGTGTATACATTTTATAATAGACGTTTTATGTCCGTCCGATCTGAAGGTCAAACATCACTAAGGTACTGCTTGGTCTGAGTCTCGAGGGCAATGTCTAAGCTATGTAAAACCTGCTCATAATTTGCAAGGTGTCATTACTGAAGTCGTTAACACGTCGTAATTAAAATTTTCTACCTTTAACGAGAGAGTTTGCAATTTTTGTTACCTTAACTTACTGACGAAATGGCATAGTAAATTTAATTTCTCTTTTTAGATTAAAGCCCCGGAATTAAAAGAAAGAATGTCTCGTCTTATTTCCAGCAGAAGCACTCCTAAGAGAGCTTATTTCCGTTGTCCTTTGCACTCGCAGTGTTTCTTAACCCTAATTTAATGCACTCAGTTTGCTAAATAATCTAAAAGCAATCATCGCCTAATGGCCTTTCAGACCCGTAGGAAGAAGTCATTTAAATAAACGCCTCATTGAAATGATTACGGGTGTGAATAAGAATAAACAGCAACACAGAAAAGCACCACTCGTCATTAGCGTCCAAATAAACCAGTCTTAATGGATTGTTAGTAAAAATCTAGAAAGCAAAGGAGAACTGTTAACCGATAGCAAACGAAAATGGCCAAATTTTGTTCAAAACGGCTATTTTAGTTCACGGAAACCATTCCTAAGTGATATCCAAGATAAAAATGATGCCAACGAACTTCGTTATAACTTACTTGCTCGAAGTGTGGCTCATTTTTCTCTTCAAATTTACTTGCTTTTATCTCAATGGTGATGCAGAAGCAATTCATAAAAAAGTCACTAAAAATTGATTTAGTGAATTTATAGTCAAAATCAGGGAAAATTGCTTAGGGTGGAACCAGTTCAGTACTTCATATCATTTGAAAGGTTGACAGATGAACTAATATTACAGGCATCTTTGGATACTAAGGTTTTGAAACTCGTGTAAACGGTTAATATGCGAATAACTAACTAAGCACTTTGTGTTCTTTGTCTTTTGTTTTTATTTAATATATAACAAACAACTTTGACCTGGTTAGCGGGGCGGGACGTGTTACTTTGACGTAACAAATGAATTGACACCTCGAGACACCTTTTAGTGCAGTCATAGTTTTCAGAGGTCACTCTGCATACAGAACAATCGTCATCGTGGTTTCAAATGATAGCTGAGTTAATCTTTTGTCTCACGATTGAGTCACAAAGATGTGGATCGCGACGTTTCGACCGCTATACTGCTGGTCTTCATCAGTCACTCAACTATCAACAATACAAGTACTTTGGGGGCGTTGATTGGGTTGATCCACTTTGTTCATTTTGTTGTGTAATATCCAGGTATTGTCGTGATTGTTCAGCATTTGAGCTCTTACTGACACCTGAAAGGAGTTGGCGAGGCGTGCACTAAAGTTTCTGACAACTGAACCGTATCCAGTAAAATTATTTTCAATCTTTTTCTTGTTCTACTTAGTTACCGGTTTGGTAACACAACAAATGGTGAACCAATAGTTTACACGCCAGTGACCCTAACCGCATTAATTTCACCAATTTTCCGTCGCAAAAAAACATCGATCAACTAATCAGAATTCTTATTCAGGAAAGTATGACATGAAGTGTTTTGATCGCCCTTCTAACGGAGGACCGAAAACGCCTGTTAGCTAACGTTAGTCTCCTTATCAAACCATAGAAAAAAACACTTCAAGTATGTCGAAGGAATGGGCCATTTCCAGCTAAGATGTCAGTCACGTGGTTTAAAAACGCCATGCTGGGACGCAAACAACCCACTGGGACTAGTCAAACAAAGAGCTTACATCATTTAAAATACTGTAGAACCTCGATTATCCGGACTCGTTGAGACTGAGCTGAACCGAGTCCGGATAATCGAAAATATGAATATTAATGAACCAAAACTAAAACTGAATGACTGAACAAGTGGAGCGTGAAATTTCACTTAGAAACAAAGGACACCTGAGCAAATCAGAGCTCAGTGAAATGCATTGCAGAAGCACGGCGCATGTGAGGTCAAATGTGTACAGATTTGTGTTTTGAAGCGAAACAAATTCAGTTTGAACCGGAGTTTCATTACTTAATTTCAAGGGAAAAAGTTTTGCTGCGGATCTTAAATATGGCTAATTAATATTCATGAAAAACTGGGACCAGCTAAGCAAGTCCGGATAATCGAAAAATCCGGATAATCGAAGTCCGGATAATGGCGGTTCGACTGTAGTAATTTTCTTTGTTTGTCTAGCTCCAGTGGGTTGTTTGCGTCCCAGCATGGCGCCTTTGTACCACGTGACTGACATCCTGCAAAGTGCCCATTGTTAGGGAATATAGCAAGATAGATCAGTTTTCTGCCTACCCAGAGTCTTCGTTGCCCTTGCTCAGCGGTCTGGAAACCAATGACTCACAGAAGTCACCATTATTCTCTTTCTTTTCTTCTTTCATTTGCATTGTGATAAAAATCAATGCTGGTCACCGGTGGTACGGATCTTTTGAGAGCTGTTCGTTTCTTCGGCCTTTCGCAGTTGGAAACGAAGACCAAAGGTTTCGATGCGTTCGTTACAATGCGCGCGCAGTTAGCTTTCGTATCAAGGTGCCATTATGGCGTCATTTTTATTCGCGTTGATTCGTTCAGTTTGCGTTAGTTTGGCAGCTGAGGTGTGTTGAGTTTTGGAAAGGAGAAAGAGTTTCAATTCGCAAAGGTTGCGAATTTCCACTGTCACTTTAACGCAATCATCTTGAGGAAGGTCATTCGGGAATTACAAGAGAAGGTAATGCTTGTTAAAACGTAAAAAAATTCAGTTCAGTTTTTGTTTCATTCAACCAGCGTGTACTGTTCCTAGTACTCAGCGAGACTGACGGTTACTTTCTCGCATATATTTGGAAACTAACGCTTTAATTGCTCCTTTGTTTGTTTCTGTTCTGGTTTTAGGAAGAAAACTAGTCAGGGGTAACTTATGCACCTATCAATGGTTTGCCCCAGGATGGGGGGAACGGGCAACCCACGGGAATTAGACTTCCACAGTTATTATTATTATTATTATTATTATTATTATTATTATTATTATTATTATTATTATTATTATTATTATTACAGTATTACACACCAAACATTCCATTTATATCTTTTATTGGATACATTATATATCAAAAACAGACAACAGTCGTGTTCCGTTCTTAGGTATCATGGGACTGTACATAGTATACGTCAATACTGAACTCTGATATTAATTGATTGATTCATCGATTGGTTAATTGATTAATTGATGTAGTAAATAATCAAATGGTTGTTTTATCTCCCTTCCTCAAAACTGGAATTTTTTTCAGTCAATATTACTTCTCTTTTATGAAACTGAGAAACATGATATTATGCGCGCAGGTTAACACAAAGCTACCATTTCAGCGAATTTTATATTCACATTGTTTACATTCATCCCGAAACGATGGGCGGAAAGCTCAAACCGTTCCTGAATCAAATGCGCGGAAAGTAAATGTTTGTTTGTTTGTTTTTATGGATATAACTTGTTTTGGTCAGTTGGTGGAAACTGGTTGAGCTGTGTAGACCTCTTGAGTTTGGCGAGGCTATCGGTCTTTTGAATGCGCTGTCATTATATTCTTTGACTCCTGAAATTCAATAATCATGAATTATACGGGCAGTTCAACTGTATACCTGCTGCTAAACGCTTGAAACGTTCAGCAGCTGCTGTACAGTTGAATTCCGTATTAAGCGAAGTCCCACGTGTTAAATGGCCACCCCTATTAGGCAGCCAGTAACGAAAGTCCCGATGAGGTTTCTTCTATTGTCTTTGTATCCGTTTATGGTCGTTTATTATGCTACCAACCTTCATTAAGCAGACACTATCCGTTTCCCAGAGGGGCTGGAATCGACCGTTTCTCTTCGCTCATTAGCGAGTATTTTAACAATATCATCAGCCCGCATCGACTCAACGCACCTTCTGCGTTCCATTTCGGTCCAATGAAACAGATACAAATAAGCGGAAGGCAAAATTTAATGTTTGTTTTCTCAGACGAAATGAAAATTCATGGTTACAATGATAATTATATCTTCGTGTTCTGACAAACGGATAGCCATTTTACTCAAAGTTTTATTGTTCCTGGCACGTACATTTAGTAATCAATTTTTTGCACGTACATTTGGTAATCAAACTGACAGCGCCCTCCCTTTGCTGAACTTGCTAGACGTTTAAACAGTAAATAATGTGTACTGACTCCATGCTTTAAAATTCACCCATTTGTGGCACAAAGGTCTGCTACCAGATGTGTTTCAAAGTCATTTTCAATATGCAAGTAGTATTCACGGGTACAACACGAGATATGCTTCCAAAAAAAATTCATATACACCTAAGGTGCGCACTAACTCTCGAAAACAAATGACTGCCTTTGTAGTACTTTCTGGAAAATATCCCAGTAGAATTAAAAACCTAAATGTCTTCAATTTCTCAAAAACAAAGTGAAACTTTATTTACTGTCAGTACAACACTCTGAAAGTCTGTCTTAGTGTCATCCTTTCCTTTTCTAGTAAACTACAATCTTTATAGCTCTGTTCTCCTTAATTTGTTTTTTAGTACCTTAATCGAAATGGAGGCTAGACCCAAAACTACCCAGTTACTTAGCCTCCCAGTTGTCAGTTGTCAGTTGTCAGTTTTTCCTGCTAAAAGTATGAAAACAGATAAAATAGAATCCGACGTGCAATCATGTTTTCACGGTTTAGAAAGTGATTCGTGTTATATACAGATGACTTTTTTGCTTCATCATAAACCTTCCAGGTGCCAGTGAAGGACGCTAGATCGAGCAAATATGTCAGAGTAAGTGGCTTGCAACTCGTGTGATGGGGTTGACCGTTAATGATGTTTTACCTCTCGGAGGTGAAACTGTGGGCATTGAAATTCGTCTCCGCGATTGGCTTTGCATTATGGATGAAACTGGAATTTGTTGAACGTTAAAATCATTGTCATACCACATAGGTTTGGAGGTCTGTCCCTGGTGTTGCTTTCTGTCCCCTACACTCCTCCATATTATCCTATGATTTTCTTTCATTTCCATTGGTTTCCTTTAACACGAACTTGTTCTACTTTGTCTATAGCTACAGGTCTGAGAAGGCGCTAAAGTGGAAGAGTTGGGAAGTGAAAGTCTGAAACTTGTTTCTCGCGATCAATACTGAATGAGTTCTTTCGTTGAGCAGGTGACAGATGGTGCTTACAAGAGGATATTTCCCTCCTAGGCCTCCACGTCAATCCAAACTTAATCTTCCGTTGGACCGTTTCCTTGATAAAATCGTGTCTTTTCCGGCAGAGTTGAAAGAGTGCGGTTTTTTTTATTTGTCCAGCTGTTTTAAAGCAGTCGAAAAACTTTCTTCTTCCCTCTGATTCATCTCTATCGCTTTTTCATTACAACTGACGGTAGATGAAATCTCGGTAAAGGATCCCTCATTGCCGGCGTGCATACACGGTCCCAGTTTGACAAAACGATATGCGACGCACTTGGAGAGTTCGAAAGAGACGCCGCGGCGATTTGAATTTCCTTTGCAAACAATGCAAAACTGAAGAACAATCTCTTGAGGGTGCTGGTCAATCAGGGGCTAAGTACGTAAGGTCTGTAAGGTGACGAATTTTCAGCCGGATCCCGGCACAAATAATAAGTCACTTTATTCAAGTCTCATATTTTTCTAGCCGAGCACAGAACAGCTCTAAATAAAGTAGAATCAAATCAAATCAAATTTGATTTTTGGGGAGAGGAGAAAACCAAAGTACTCGGAGAAAAAAACTCTCGGAGCAGAGTAGAGAACCAACAGACTCGGCCCTCTTATGACGCTGAGTCCGGGAATCAACCCAGGACACATTGGTGGAAAGCGCCAACACTGCTCCTCACAAATAATCAATAACGCTTTTAATATACATACTATTGCACTATTTGGAAGACCACGTACCATCATGCAAAGGGAAATTATGATTGACCATGGTGCGTGCATGAAAATGGGATGTTTGTAATAAAGTGTACATTCAAGTGTGGCCACTATGAGAACAGCTTAAATTGTTTAATAAAAAAGCGCCATTTACGAGGGATTGAGCTTAACAGGCTGCTCTTAACTCTCCAACCTAAACCTGAAGTCATATAATTTTCAAACCAAAATGATTTACGTTGTAGTTTTCTTCCCGCGTAAAAGTTAGGCACAACATGGGAAACGTACGTTCGGTGAGGGTAGAATCATGATCACGAGTCACGCCGTTCTAGAACAATAACTCACATTTTCTTTCGTGCTCAGCTTTCAAACCCGGCATTGTTGTCACTATCGCTGTTGCTTTCATTAAAGCGTTGTTCTTTTACAAGCTTCATGTCATGTTCTAGTAAACAAACACTTCTTATTACTAACACTTATTAACACTGTTTTAAAAGATCTGTTAAAGCTTTCACCGACTGGCAAGACCAACTCTTTAATTCACTTGAAGAGATTATGAAACTGCCTACTCAAATAGGAACTGCTTCGAAATTCTTCCTCGTACTTCTGTCTTCGTTATATATGTGATTCAATGCAAACGAAATTTAGGAGTTGGGTGGGGGAATTAACCTCGTGTTGCATTTTTCTCACTTTAATAAAGTTTAGATCTTTGTGAGGACCCTTCCACTCTATTTTAATGTGATGTAGGCTTCCCCTTGTAAAACTGTAACAGGACAATTACCTCAAATACTTAGTGAAATGCTATACCACACGTACAGATTTAAGAACATGTTAAGAACGTTTTCAGGCCCAAGTTGCAGAAAAAAAAGAATGTTCAGCCTCAGCCCCAAAATTAGACGATCTTATATATACAAAAAAGAGTGTAGTACTTCACTGAAATATGTATGCATTCAATAGGTTTAAATGTACTATCACCGCCTGCGTCCCTTTAGTACTCGGATAACTCAAATAATGAAAGGGCACAAATGTAGTTACGAAGTTCCACTAATAAAGGTCGGCGTTAGAGTCATTCTTGGACACGAAATTGGTAGATAAACCCAATTTAACGTTTCCCCAGCACTGTTACCGACACAGCTGATTATATGTTCCACCGACGCAGCGGAAAAGGTGTGAAAAGAGATCTGTGGTGGTCAAAATCAAAGGGGAAAAGAAAACAAGAATCGAAATAAGCGCCTTTGCCTCAACTTGATCAGTTTATTGTGCTACTTCGCTACTTCTGTTGAGATTGTTTGGAAAGACTACTTTAGCCGTGAGAATCTCTCGGGCGTGGGATCAGAGCATTGTTTGAGGTAACTAATTTTATGAGGTACAATACTGATAAAGGCTGGTTCTCACTAGCGCATAAGCATAAGCATAACATAAGTATAATCAAGTGAGAACACCGACATAAGCACAAGGACATACGCACGCGCAGAATACATTTTTTGACGCATCCTCGATACCAGGTCTTCTCGATGTTTAAAAACAAGATGGCTGACGATAATGAGATATTTCTCTTTGCGTTACTTGTGATCTACGTTCTTCGCTTGAGAAGGCGTCGAAATGCCAGGAAAACTATCAGGCCTAAAAGGTTTTGGGTGAAGAGCGAAACAAGCATACGTGTCTGATAATTACCTGAGGGAAAACCAGTTTTTTTTAGCCACGTTTTCCCACGCCAGCGTTTTCTTGTTTACATCCTTGAAAAACTTATCAGCCTTGTTGTACAGAACTGGATATAACCTGACTGATTCTGCGAGCAACTCGTCTACAGATGTGATAGCGTCCGCAATTTTGCTTGTGATACTTTCCGCAGAAGTCTGGGTCAAACTGACCTGTGATTGGTTGAAAGGCTTGAGCTTATGCTTATGCTTATGTTGGCCCCGTTCTCACTTGTGAAAACTGCGACATAAGCATAAGCACAAGCACAAGCCGACACAAGAAAAACAAACATGTTCGTTTTTCTTATGCTTATGCTTATGCTTATGTCGCGGGTGTTCTCACTTGCTTATGCTTATGTTATGCTTATGTTTGTGCTTATGCTTATGCGCTAGTGAGAACCGGCCTTAATACAGCACGTTCTTCGCTTACTATTTCATCATGCACGTGCAAGTTGAGCCCTGCAAACCATGGCACGAGGTTTATTCCCAAGAGACGCCGAGAGCTCGGTCTCTGAATAAATAACTTCTTGGAGGGCGATTCCACATTTATTGTTTGCATTCTTCACTTAAAAGTTTATTGAATGTTATGTTAAAGACTAAATAAGACCGAGGAGCGGCAGTCACGGTCTGTTAAGCTGCAAATGTTCTCAGTCTAGCTAGTGTCTTTCATTTCAGTTGAAAATTAACTCAACTTGTTAATGATCAAAGCACTGTCTTTCTTTGATCCGCAGATGTGGACAGTTCACCATTTTAACGCATTTAATTGATTTTGGCTGAAACAGTCAGACAAATAAAAATCTCTACAAGTTATGAGTGGATCCCGGGCAGAAATCTTGGAACGAAGATCGTTTAAAACTGTCAGTCTGATTTCGCTTTATCAAGGAAGGAATCCGCACGTGACAATCTTCTAAGCTCCTCGAGTTCTTCCCACCTGCTTCCTTGATCAAGGCGCGGAAAGAGATAGACCGATGGGGCATCGATGCCTGCAAAGATCTTCTTCTGTTCAGGACTTTTCTGTAGCGAGATGATGTTACTTCTCCCTGACAAAACTCTATGTTAGACTGAGCAGAGGATGTATCCGAAGTGCTGGCCTTAGTTTGGCTGTTTTCACTTCCTCGTGGAGTCGTTGAATTGTGGAAAATGTGATCGACCAGTGTTTGCGGTCGCTGCCAAGCCGACTGTGCTGAATGTTCCGCTTTGCGAGTCGCTGATACGATATCAGCGACCGATTTCCTTCTTTTGGAAATCATCTTTTCTGGACGAATGCTGGGTTAGTAGGCCAAGAGCTTACACCCAGTACTGACTCAATTTCATCACTCTCTTCCAAGACCGAATCTCCGTCCCTTTCAGTGTGCCGCTCATCAATAACCCGCAGTGATTCCTTGCTTGATTGCTTCCTGTCAATCTCGGACTTCCCAACGATACCCTGACTCTCAGAAATTGTCCAAGAGCCGACATCATATTCCGCACCAGTTTGAACTTTACTGCAGACATGTACAGTTGATACCGGCAAGCGCGGTAATTTTGGCCCTCTACGAGACGGCACCGTCTTTGAGAGTAAACGACTCCCGACAGAGCACTCCAAATCGTCCTTCGCCTTTCCGGTCATCAACAAAGCCTGGTGCGTACCACTTCGTCCCAACACGTCTGGTAGGCTTTCCCGTCTTCTTCTCTGCTCTCGCAAGAAAACATTTTTTTTCAAAATCATCTCGTTAAGCAAAGCCCTTTTCTTTATGTCCACACTCTGTAGCGTTTTTATCAAGTCCTCTTCGACGCCAACATTTTTTTCTATGGCCTTTCTGATGTTCTGGCTGACTTTGATGCTGGGGAATTGAGGTTTCTTTTCAGCTAAGGGCATTTCTCTACCAAGTGCAAAGTTCAAGTGAAAATGCAGCTCTTTCAGTCAGTTAGCCGGTATCTCGCCTTTGCACTGTCAGTGGCACAACTTATCGACCCCTCATGGTCATAATATATTCAAAACAGGCCGTTAGGTGCAATAGAATACGGCAAATTCAAAAGGCTGATTTCATTCATTGTCCAGGAACTGGAGGGAAACAATAACCTCGTTAAAACTGCACCGAATTCAGGTGCATAATTATTTTGCTGGCTCGATAACGAAAATTACTACTTTCGTGTTCAGGTATGGAAAGTAACCCTTGAAGATAACGTCGCAGTTTATTCCATTTTTAACAGCTAGAAGTCCTCTCAATTGATCATTTGGGTTAGTAGGCCAAGAGCTTACACCCAGTACTGACTCAATTTCATCACTCTCTTCCAAGACCGAATCTCCGTCCCTTTCAGTGTGCCGCTCATCAATAACCCGCAGTGATTCCTTGCTTGATTGCTTCCTGTCAATCTCGGACTTCCCAACGATACCCTGAAAATTACTACTTTCGTGTTCAGGTATGGAAAGTAACCCTTGAAGATAACGTCGCAGTTTATTCCATTTTTAACAGCTAGAAGTCCTCTCAATTGATCATTTGAAAGCAAAGCAGACCTTCTTACGAAGAATAAAAACCGGCGAGAGCAAGAACCAACGACAATCTTCAGAGAAATTACAGTAGTGTGACAAGCATTTAACATTCGGTTTAGTTAATTCACTGAGTACAAACTCGATCTCGAGTGGAATACTCACTTCAGTGTTTTCCATTATTGTTATTACTATTGTTATGAAAGGCGCGAGAATTGCGAGCCAGCAAAAAGAAACATAGCAATGATGAAACGAGCAAAACTTGCACTATCTAAAGCAAATTCAGTTGATTTAACGCTTCCTAAAAGAACAATTGCTGCAGTTGTGTCGCTCACTGCTTAATAATAATAATAATAAATATAAAACTTATATTGCGCATATACAATACAAATATTTTCATATGCGCATAACAAGCAATAAGATCAAAATTAATAGGTCGGTTAAAAAAATCATGTTAAATGTGTTGCTCTTGCAGCCATCAAGTTGTTTGAATAATGCTATTTATATGTATATATAATTGTACTTACCATATATATTATATTATCCTATTTTACCATTTTTATACTGTTTTACCTATTTACTTACCTATTTATTTATTTATTTATTCATAAAAATGTATAAGTAAATAAATTAAAAGCTATCTTTAAAACCATGTTTTGAGAGCTCGTTTAAAAGATGTGAGGATCTGAATGTTTCTGATCTCCGCCGGAAGACTGTTCCATAGTTTCGGAGCAGCCGACTGAAAGGCTCGGTCACCAAGCGTAGGTAGGCACCGCGCTTTGGCTGGTACCAACAGAGTTGCATTCCTGGACCTAAGATTATATCTTGACTGGGGAGCGATAGCAATGAGATCGAACAGATATTGTGGTGCAAGTCCATGGAGGCACTTGAATGTTAGCAGCACAATTTTGAATTCAATTCTGTATTTGATGGCAACCAGTGAAGATCTTCCAAAATGGGAGTGATATGACAGATGCGAGGAGTGTTAGTGACAAGTCTCGCAGCAGTATTTTGAACTCTTTGAAGTTTATTCATATGAATTGCAGGAAGGCCATATAAAAGACTGTTGCAGTAGTCTAATGTACTAGTGATAAACGCGTGGATAAGGGATATGGCAGTTTGATGAGGCAAATACTTTCTGATCCTACGTAAGTTGTAGAGATAATAAAAAGACGAACTGCAGATGTTATTGATATGGCTAATCATATCGAGATTAGGGTCAAACCATTATCCCAAGTTTTTCACCTTTGTTGAAGGACATATTCGAGATTCACCAACAACAAGGTGTGAGATAATTACTTTCTCAAGTTGCTGTCTTGTTCCAAGAAATGTTGTTTTGTCGGGATTAAGTTTTAATCTGTCCATCGGCATCCAGTTCTGTAGATCACGAATGCAGGATTGTATAGATGACACAGCAGCAGTTTCGTTGGTGGAATTACCAGGTTTAAAGGCCAAATATAACTGAGTATCATCAGCATAGGCATAGACCCTTTTCATAATGGCGCCCGACAAATTATTCTTTTATTCTTATGATAATGAGCCCTACTAGCCTCGTCAGCATGTGCAAAATTCAATAGAATTTTTACATTAAAGTGAGGTTAGTAGGGCTAATTAACACATATACAAAAGAATAATTAAAATCGTCCGCCATTATGAAAAAGGTCTATGTACGTTTGGCAAGTGGTTGTTGACAATATTGAACAGCTTACTGGAATAAATTACGAATAATAGAGGACCCAGGCAACTGCCTTGGGGTTAGTCGATATTGAACCGGTCTGATAGTACACCATCAACTGTAATTTTCTGAGAGCGATTTGATAAATACGGGGCGAACCAGTCTAAGACTTTTCCAGATACACCAAATTCTGTGCACAAACGGTTTAAGAGTATTTGGTGGTCAACCGTATCGAAGGCGGCGCTGAGGTCCAGAAGGATGAGAAGCGTAGCGTGTTGTTTATCCATATTCATTAGAATATCATTTTTAATTTTGAGTAGGGCTGTTTCAGTACTATGGTTAGAACGATATGCCGATTGGAGCGTAGGAAACAGGTTATTCTTAACCAGATGGGACTGTAGCTGATCCGCTGCTGCTCGTTCGACTAACTTAGAAACAAATTGGAGATTACTTATAGGGCGAAAGTTTTTGAAAGCCAAATCAGAACCACACTTCTTGAGCGTAGGAGTTACAAGGGCCTCTTTCATAGGTCAGGGAAAACACCAGACTATAATGACTGGTTAATAATAACAGTTAGCAAGGGCACGAGGTCATCCAAACATTCTTTGACTACTTTCGTGGGGACAGGATCCAGAGGACACGATTTCGTTGGTACACTAAGCACAAGTTTCTTGACAGAGTCTATACTGAGGAGCTCAAAATTAGAGAAAAATCCTGAGGAAGCCTGATGAGGGTTGGAAACAATTTGCCGATGGAGCTGAGGTACTGTGATTGTTTGCCTTTGTGCTTCCACAAAGGCAGTCTCGAAGTGGTTATCCCTATAAGATCTTTTTTACACCACAATGTTTCATGTAATTCTAAAGGAAAATGAACGACGACGCTTGTTTGACACAGTTTAAAGAAATTGGCCTTTTTAAGGAGCGAACAAGTGCGGGATGGAGCATAGACCCGCGAAACTTAAAGTAGAGGATTTCATTCATTAAAAGTTGGGAGCTTTATCATGTGTTATCTGTTCAATATGGCTTCATAAATTTCGCTCATATGTTAAAGCTGGGAAGACCGCGATTGTGCTCTTTTTGTTTATGTTGTGTATATGTTGGTGTGACAAAAAGGAAACCGACCATACACTTGAAACTCACATAAACAATGGTTGATTCCCATGTGTAAAATCCGAAGTTGTGAATGTTAATCGAGAGGTGACCTCAAATAAAGAGCAGTAAAATTCTCTACAGACACCGCTTCCATAGAACCACAGTATAAATCACAAAAGGCCAGTTTGGTAATATTAAAGCAACAAAGAAATCTCAAAAAGCTTGCGCGACCGTCGACCGGTTTAGCCCAGTTGGTAGCACCGGACTACCGTGCGGGAGGACGCGGGTTCAAACCCCGGCCGGACCAACACTCAACGAGAAAGTGCTGCCTTTGTAAATGACATCTACGAACGGTTAGACTTCTCGAATAAGGACGATAAACCGTAGGTCCCGTCTCACAGTACTTTCACTTAATCTGATTCTGTGGGACGTAAAAAGAACCACTAGGGACGTAACAAAACTCTGGCTGTCACCACCCCTAGTGTCTGTCCTAATTCGATATTATCCCTGAAAAGGATACACGAGAAACGTTCGAAGCACGACGAAAACTGTGGACAACTGTTCCCAGCTTTTTCTGGCGCTAAAAACAGTTTCCATGTGTAAAATGATGAGAAGTTTTATTCCTCTTTCATGTGAAAATGCTATGACTGAAGCAACAACTTTCTATATTTTTATACTTAGTTATTGTTGGTGTGTTTTGAACGGGTAAGAAGCTAACGCAATAGCTTTTCAAAAATTGTAGCGGTCGGATTTTGAAAATGTATGTTACGTTGCCTAGCATACGAAACGTCAAGTCTGCCTAAAATGCGTTGGTTTACCAAGTTTACTGATCTCCGCTGATAGCTGAGTTAATCTTTTGTCTCACGATTGAGTCACAAAGATGTGGATCGCGATCCACGGTGCTTCTTATGTTCACACGCAGCCAGTCGACACCATCGCCTGATGAAGACCAGCAGTATAGCGGTCGAAACGTCGCGATCCACATCTTTGTGACTCAATCGTGAGACAAAAGATTAACTCAGCTATCATTTGAGACCACGATGACAAACACCTTTCACAAAATTTATCTCCGTTGTTTGTGTTTTATTTCTAATCAAGCTACGGTGGCCTTATAACAAGAGTTTATATGATACTCCTTTTAAGCGGTGGGGCCAGGGGCCCGTTTCTCGAAAGTCCCGGTAACTTAACGGGCCCGAAACCATATCTTGAAATCAAAATCTCAAGAAAATTTGAGTGTGTTCTGACCTCTAATGAAATCCATTTTGTTTCTTTGGTTGATAACTTTACTGTATAATTTTCAAACCTTTGAAACTCCCATCTGGAATGGAAAACAAAACGGCTCGGTAATTACCGGGAGCTCAGTTCGAGAAACGGGCCCCAGGAGAAGTTGAAGATTGTCAGAAATCATGAGAAATATTATGTGCTTTCCTAAAATTTTCACTTTAAATCCGTTGATAGTTAGGAGAGTTTCCATGTACACTTAACAGCTATCAGTAATGTGCATGGAAATTCCCCAGAAAATCAAGAATGGATAAAAAGAGAAAATTTCAAGAAAGCACACAATACTTTAAAGCCCTGATTGGGCGGTTTCTACTGACCTGTTGTACCTATATCTCCATCTCGGCGAATAATTATTATTCTCCGAGGTGGAGATAGGAGTACAGTGGTGGATATTTACTAGGCCCGCGAAGTGGCGAGGAAAATGCCTATCTCTAGTCGCCGGCAGTGAGGCATATAAGTGTAAAGCGGGCTCTCTGCGGCTAAAGGCCCTGGCAATCAAGGATACATTGTTGCGGACACATTTTTGCTCATTATGTTTCTTGGGTGTTCAAACGAGCGGGACACAAAATAAATGTTGTGTTTCCATGCTGCGCAAACTGGGAAACATTTGTTCAGGACACAAAACTGATGTGTCCTCTGCAACAAATGTTAGGCGCGCGGGCAAACACGGAAGCATTTGTTCCGTAACAATGTTTGCCAGGGCCTTAAGTGTATACTAAACCGTACAAATAAGACCCCATCACAATGACTGAATCACCCTTCAGTGTGAAATTCATAGCTGGTTAAAGACGCGTGTGCAACAACCATTACAATGCAGCCCTGAGCTAGTGCTTGCATATCGAATCAGAGGGACCGAAAAGCATTATCCCCTGGTATATACTAGTAAAATTGAATATAGGAATCTTTGCCCAACATCATGCCTTAACCCCGCCTAACCAAGCTTCTCATTTTCAATTATGAAAAAATTTTCAGTTATTTCGGCCAGATAGAGGGACCGCGCAGAGCGTGTCTTGTGTGTTTTAATGACCATTCTGACAAGACACAGAAAATTATTTG
This sequence comes from Pachyseris speciosa, assembly GCA_016490735.1. Classification (NCBI taxonomy): domain Eukaryota; kingdom Metazoa; phylum Cnidaria; class Anthozoa; order Scleractinia; family Pachyseridae; genus Pachyseris; species Pachyseris speciosa. The sequence continues at coordinate 1,925,255 of JAEMWC010000011.1, read as the reverse complement.
CATTTTGCAAGGAATTTTCGACTTCCATCCATGCTGCTTTAAATATGCGCATCCAGAATAAATAAACATTTTAGCGGCTACAATAGGTCTGCAGTGTGTTTTTCTCCTCTGTAAAGACTGGCATTTCTTGAAAATGCTGCAAATACGTCTAGCACACAAAAGCATGGCAATAACTGCCCCCGCAGGGTTTTGGCCCAGAGGTCAAAACCCGAGGAGGCACTCTTGGAGTCTCCGCGTAAATATATACCTCTTACTAACCTCGTTTACTCGGTCCGTACTGTAAGTTACGGACCGAGTTTTTTCCTGTTGATTTATGGCCCAAGCGCGAAGCGCGCGGGCCATGAATTAATGGGAAAAAACGAGGATCCGTAACTTACAGTACGGACCGAGAAAACAAGGTTAGTAAGATATTTATTATATCTGTGAGGTTAATCCGGCGCGCGGGAAAGAAACCTTGTTGAAGTTAAGCGGGCCGTACTGTAGAATACGGCCCGCAAAATTGACCAATCACAGCGCACGTACTAAGTGAGAGATATAATAAATACAAGGAATTTCAAAAATGTAAGAAATGTGTTTGTAGTATGGGAAGCGTAACTAGGCGCGCTAGGTTGTGCCGGGTGACATTCTTGCTTTCACATCAAAATGGCTGCTAGCAGCCGAGTATGCCGTTTTCAGAAGGAAAAGACAGCTTTTTAAAACTGTAAATCAAAATAACAAGATCCACGGAACACTCGACAGCTTAAACAATGGAAATCTGTTAGTTCATAGCGAAGAAATCCCTCTTCGAGGGCAAATGGTGGCGAAAAGACATGCGCTTTCACTGCGAATCATCAGGAGTCTATTTTTCAAAAAAGTACAAGTTTGAATGTGAATTTACACCGTACCGTATATTTAATTCACCGATTTTTTGTATTCCAAACAACTTGTAGCGAAATTTGCGAAAAAACATGCTCAGTTCCATTTAAGTAAATTGTCCTCGTATTCGCTTGCTTCGTCTTCGCGAAGATTAACTCGAGGAAAACATGACATTCAACGCGTTTACTTTTCAGGCATAAACTCAGGCTCATCTAAATATTTTTTTATTCAGGAAAGCTTATTGTCTGTTTTTCTGTGTCTCAATTCACGGAATTTCGTATTACTTGATCTATACATAAACAACCCGGCGAAATCCGCGCAAACAAGACAAAACAGCCATCTAAATCTCAATTGTTGAACAATGACACTAAATCAAATATTGTTTCTGCCATTGATGTACTGGAGAAATATGCTTCTTCCACTGGTTTATTTCACTAACAACAATACAGAAATGAGCAACAATGTCTTCAGTATTTTAATATTTGACAGCCACACAACTACTCAAAAATTAAAATACGCGGGGGCAGCTTTAGTGAAAACTACTTCTAGTTTAGTTTACACCGGCCAAGAAGAGGAAGGCGCTTCAGCCACAGTTAAGAACAAGCTACGGGGGCCTCTGTGCTTCCCTGCCAAATTCTAACGATTTTCTTAGAGTACTTCTTATGAATGCAAACACATTCATCGGTAGTTATACGTGCAAGAAGAGGAAGGGTCTCCAAGCGCAGTTTAAAACAAGCTACGAGGGGCACTATGCAGTCGATCTCAAACTTAACGGTTTGCTGTATTGTAAATGCACTGATAGGGCAGAAATTGTGGAGCTCATGAACTCAACAGTAGACTTTCTCAGAGTCGTTGTCGGTTTGCATGGTTGGCACGACTTTTAAGGCAGTCTAAACGGCTTAACCAACTGCACAACATTCATATGCTACTATACGACAAGTGTTGGACATGAGAAACTAAACGCTCGGTTTAAATTTCGTCTGGGAGAGTCATAATAAAAAGCCAGTTCACCAGAACATTGTGGAAACTGAAGAAGTTGATTATGGCTAGAGCGCTGAGTGCGCCTTGTTATTTCTGTTCCCTGCCGAATTCTCCGTCACGAGCTCAGCCTCTAACGAAATCAATAGCACGTTTTCTATTGTTCTTAAATCACAAATCACATTTCTTCAGTATATGAATAACACATAAGAACCGACCATTAAAACACTGGCTGGTCTTCTGTAAGCCGATACCGGCCCTTGGGACCGGATCTAATTCCTTGACTGAGCCATTGAGGTTGGCCTTGTCCTTGTGGACCATTCAGATGAAAGTGGGGGACATTTGATTTTCAGATTTCATTTAATTAACGTTGTATTAATGGCCAGTTTAATGAAATCAAGCTTTACAAAACCAACTCATGCTAACAATAACTACAAAAAAACTGAGAAAAGAAAAAAGGAACAGATCTTCGGTCGTTTTAACCTAGTCTGGAATCAACTGTTGTGTTTTTGTTTTAACTCTCCTGAGATCGTAAACAAACCAAAGCGACAACTGTCCCAACTTTCCAGCATTACTATTAAGTGGAAACATTGTTTGGTTTTCTTTTATTCTTTCTCGCTCAGCACCAAAAACTGTGAGAAAGTGAAGTATGATGGCTAAAACCAAACAGATTTGGGTGGTTAGTGAGAAACTACCTGACGAGACTAACCACCCGCCAAATCTATTTGATTTTGACCATCATTCTTTAGGCTTTCTCACTGAATCACCGAAAACTGTTTATTTGGTTTTAACCATCATGCTTCATAAATCATGATAAAAGTTTTCAGCTTTTAGTCTCGGGTACGTCCTTAGCGTGTTCCTAACATTTTGGCCAATCTTAGGCTCAACGTTCAGTCAACTTTAATGATTACTCGGGACCAAAATGATCATGGTGCCTTTCGATTTAATCAATAAACAATCCATCATGCACTGATAATCCAACGAAACCAATACTATTATTCGAGACCAAAACAATCATGGTACCTATTTAATCAATACACAATCCATTTCTCATTGATAATCCAACGAAATCCATACTTATAAAGACATAATTATTTTATCCCGTCATTATTTCGTTTATACAAAGTGGATACCTACATACCTTCCTATACAATAATCATCACGCCAATTTTGCTCTAAGCACACTGCCTTCGTCGAATGTTAAACAATTCCCTGTCCGTTTTTTAGAAATGAGTATATAATAGTATTTGTAGAAGATTATTCAGTGACGCAAATCAACAAGGTATTAGGATTAGCATTATGACTGAGAACGAAAATCAATTTAGGTGTTAACGGCCGTTTGCCCTTGTAATCGTAATCTAGGCATACAGAGTGCCTGAAACACACTTTTGTATCATACGGCAAGGCTTCTGATTTCATTTTGGAAGAAACATTCTCAGATTATTTTGCAGTAATGAGCGCGATTTTGCGGCCTTATTCGGTCGGCGACGTGATTGTGGCCCTTTAGAAAACAATCGTCGGTTGAATTGTTCTTGTGGACAATACATGTATGAAATTACGGTACGTCTACTAATAATAATGAAATACGTCCTTAAAAAGACGAGTACCGTTAATTAAGGTGCAATAACAAAGCAAGCCACCTTGCATTGATAATGAAATGAAATCACTTAGTTATATAAAAATCCACTACCTGTCATTACGTAGTTTGTTGAAGTTGATAATTATAAACCTTTGAATTTACTTAAGTTAGTTCTTCAGTTTTGTCAGCAAAACCCTTTTACTGTGATTTTTTTAGGGGGAAGGGGAAGGGGGGGGGGGGGGGGGGTTATGGCTTTACGATCGATAGTCTTTGTGCAAAACTGTACAATGCCGCAGGTTAACAAGGTCATAGGTTTAGTATTGCGAAAGATTGAAAAATCAACAGTTTGGTCTTTTTTTTTATTTTTATTTTTCTGTTGTAGTGCTTTTATTTCCATTTTTGACAACAACATTACTAGGATTGTTTTGCACCCTGATGAGCGTAATTTTGCTTGGTGCAGTTGGCGGCTTGAATGTACCCTGCTCACAAAGCAACTGACAATTGAATTGTATTTGCGAACAATACATGTGCAAAATTACGTCGCAAATAAAAGCGAGCTTAAAAGATTTTCTGCCGCATTTGACTTCAGTCCTTCACTCAAGTTAGTCGCATCTACGTTTACAAAGGCCTGTTCGTGCAACCTGCGCCGTCATGAAGGATAAGCTAGAAAGATTCCTACATCCAACCGCGGACATGAAGAAAGCCATCGAGAGAAACGCAAAGCAAGATGAAGATCTTTCGCTTGTTTTGAGGCACATCGACAAAGAGAAACGAATGGCAATCGATCAACTATCTAGAAAGCAAGAAGCCTTCAAGAAAGAAATACTCAGGAGACGGGAGAACGTTTCCAAACAACTCAAAGTTCAGCTCTTTAAACAAGGTACCGTGGCGCTGAAAGATCAACCACGCCCTGATGAAATGGAGCGGGTGAACCGCGTACGTCGGACATTGTCTTGTGAAGAAACACGCCCGCCTTCAGTGGTCCATCAAAGAGCTGTGTTAAGTAAAAGGCGCAGTCTTCCCGCTTCATTGTACCGAAGCAGTGACAGCGACGAGTTAAGCGTCAAGACAGAAAGCGTTAGCTCGCCTCCAGGCACGACGAACGCGTCGATCCGAAACAGGAGCGTTACACATCCAAAAGGGGAAGAAACACCGATCGGTTATAATAACAAGAAGAACCATTCAACTCAGTCCGCCATCCGGAGACACTCTGATGTTACTTTTCCTGGCAGCTCAAACATGAGAAATACCGGTACCTCACGGCTTCTACAAAGACGAAGACTGACGATGCACAACCTCGTGAGACCAGGCTGCGAACATGAGGTTCAAACCCTCATAGGACTGTAACATGATAGTCTATCATAGGACAGTGGCCAAACTTTGAAAGTCGTTAAAAATGTCCGATTAGGGTATGAAAGTGGAGTTCCGTTTCTTACTGATTAACCGTTAGCTACGAGTTTCGTGTTCTAAAAGTGATTTCAACTATAGAGACAAGAAATACTATTTCTGCATACTTGCGCGCGCCTTGAATTGTCATATTTAAAGCAGCGTTCGCGCAAAATCTCATATTTAACCAATGCAGGGAAGGGACGCACGTCGAGTTTTACATCGATTCAAATGAAACCTCTAATTCAGTCCATACGACGACTATTGTGTATTTTATAAGGATGTTATTAAATTAAGTGTTAAATTACCTTTTTGAGGCTAATCTGTAAACCCTTCAACAAAACAACAAAACAATGGACTTCCAGTGATAATCTGACCCGTTAATATCGACGAAAAAAAGTAATCTTATTGAAAGCACCTCAGTGAAAGAGAAAACGTGACAAATGCTGTTAGAGGT
>JAEMWC010000011.1:1910000-1915000 GCA_016490735.1 Pachyseris speciosa | reverse complement strand
AGGTAAAAAAACCATATAAACAATACACTTGCGACAGCAGAAAGGTGAAAAAAAGGTGACTTTGGAAAGTGGCCGCATAATGGTGGGTGGTAGACTGCGAGTAGTCTCTAATTTCGGCGATGGATTGTGGGGCGGGCGAAAGACACGCGCGCGCGCGAAGTTGCGAGGAGACGCGACGCGAGAGAGGACCAAATCTTCATCGACTCACTCAGTTAAACAATAGGTACCCAAGTGGGTACGTGTGTCTACTGCCTTAGGATGTTAGAAACACTCGAGTCACCACAGACAGTTACCATTATTTTGAAATGTTTGTGCGTCAACAAACTGGCCAAAGGAATTTTGAAAAAAATAATGGGAATCAACTTAAAGGCAAGTGAGATTTATCCCTATATTATGGTATATTTGAGGAGATTTATCTCTCAAATCCTCAAAATACTGAAGAGCATTTGCGGTATAGATGTTGTGCCATTTGACCCCGACATCAAGTCTCGTAATCTTGCTAGGTCAAACTATGCAAATAGTGACGCATACAAAATGCAAAACAGTGAAACTTAAAAGTACTTTTTCCTTTCATCAGAACAATTAATACAAAGACCACAAAGCATGTCTGGCAAATTTTTGCAAGAGGTCGACAGTGTTCCACATAAGAGGGGGGTCTCGGGTCAAAAACCCTATAAGGTCAGCTACATGACCCGACAAATTAATAGAAAATTTAATGGTTTGGTGGGAGCACTGGAAATTTGACCCGATGGAATTCCTTGTTGACACCCTGCCTTAAAATCTTATCTGGAACCCTGGGTCGATCAGTTCGTGAAAATACAAAAACTTTCAGATGACAATATCTATTGTAACAGAATAACTGACATGTGAGTTCCCACATTGCCGTAAGAAGATTTTATCCTTTGCCATCGTTTGTGTTGATCAAAACAGTGGAAACACTATCAAAGAAGAGAGAAGGAGGCTTAGCGTGGGGTTAAAAACCGAAAAACTGTGTTGGAATTTAAATGGCAACTTGTCGATTTCAGAGAAATGTTTTGAAAAGTGAAAAGCACCAACTGATAAAGGGCTTCTTCATATGAGCCTGGTTGACCAGGCTAGCCTGATTACCGAGATCTCACCTTACCACTAAAGGCTTTGTAAAAATTCAGTTCTGTTCATACGTATATGAAAGGGTGGGCTAGCCCGGATGCTGAGATTTCGGTTTCTCAGACTGAGATCTCGGTAACCGGGCTCGAATTTTTGGATATGAACACTCCAGCCCGGTTACCAGGATGAAAATGATACAATGCATTTTTGTCCACAAAACGGACAGTATTTGATTTTGACTTCTTTTTTCTTTTATTTATAGTTCGGAATAATTTTCTTTAAATAGTTAAAGTAACGATAAAGGATTATGAAGTTTCTAAAACCGATAAAAGCAAAAAATTCTCACTAGACTTGTTCATTAAATTTCACAGATGAATGGTTGCGTCACCACTTTTCATCATTCATTGACTGAGCCATTGAGGTTGGCCTTGTCCTTGTGGACCATTCACATGAAAGTGGGGGACATTTGATTTTCAGATTTCATTTAAGTAACCTATTGACTGCCAGCTGTTTTTACGTTTTCGGAGTGATTTTCCACCTATAAACGATCCATGGTATTTCGTGACTCTTTATTTGAACTACCATGGAAAAGTGGTGCTGTCCTAAGGTACTGGAGGCTCAAGGTTTCTGAAAACGTCATTCTGACGTAGCTATTTTTCATCGGTGCAGCTACAAGAATGGCCCAAGTTCGGTTTGCTTGCGATTTTTGCTAAGTTTACAGCCTTTTCCATCTTTAGTGGCTGCCTGATGAGCATCATTAAGCGTGACGGTAGCTAAGAGTCCACTTTCTCAAAGAATCGAGCAAGGTGATGTACCCTGTTGTCGAATTTGGCTTGTTACTCGACGAACTGGGAATTTGGTCGGTCGAACACTTAGTACCTTTGGGACTCGACTATTGATGAATTTCTCGACCTACCGCCGCATATTTTGGAATTTGTGAGCACTGAAGATGACCACAAGCAGGAATTTTTGGCAGTAGGTCGGAGTGGCTGTAGACTTAGTTCATATGTGAAAGAATTGGGAGCAGCATGCAATGTGGTCGAAATGTTGAAAATGGCGGAAAGGCCCGAATGCACTGGAACAAAAGTCTGTATCTACGCTCGGGAGAAGAATATGAACAAAAAAAGTCATTTCTAAGCTAGAACAAGGACTGAATTTCGTTATGATGGTTGAAGTTTGGTTTTTCGACGACGATGATTTCTTTAAAAAACATAGAGGCAAAAAGGGGCATTTTCATCGTTTCTCTTTGACGTTAAAAACGGTCAGTTTCGTTCTTGTCCAAACTCAAACGGCCATATTTGGTAAAAATCGCTACGTTTCTTGCACTTATTGGATATCCAAATTTAAAGGACATTCCATTTCGTGCTCACAACTGACAGTTAAGGCAATATTCGTGCGATTGAGAAAGTTGCAATGTTTTGAAACATGGGAGTTTTTTTACGGCCGGTTTTGGCCGGCACGGGTGCCAACTGGTTAACGCTGTATTAATGGCCAGATTAATGAAATCATGCTTTTCAAACCCAACTCATGTTAACAATAACTACGAAAAAACTGAGAAGAGAAAAAAGGAACAGATCTTTGGTCGTTTTAACCTAGTCTGGAATCAACTGTTGTGTTTTTGTTTTAACTCTCCTGAGATCGTAACCAAGCCAAAGCGACAACTGCCCCAACTTTCCAGCATTACTATTAAGTGGAAACATTCTTTGGTTTTAGCCAACATACTTTTATTCTTTCTCACTCAGCACCAAAAACTGTGAGAAAGTGAAGAATGATGGCTAAAACCAAACAGATTTGGGTGGTTAGTGAGAAACTACCTGACGAGTACCCAAGATGAGACTAACCACCCGCCAAATCTATTTGATTTTGACCATCATTCTTTAGGCTTTCTCACTGAACCACCGAAAACTGTTTATTTGGTTTTAACCATCATGCTTCATAAATCGTGATAAATGTTTTCAGCTTTTAGTCTCGGGTACGTCCTTAGCGTGTTCCTAACATTTTGGCCAATCTTAGGCTCAACGTTCAGTCAACTTTAATGATTACTCGGGACCAAAATGATCATGGTGCCTATCGATTTAATCAATAAACAATCCATCATGCACTGATAATCCAACAAAACCAATACTATTATTCGAGACCAAAACAATCATGGTACCTATTTAATCAATAAACAATCCATCTCTTATTGATAATCCAACGAAATCCATACTTATAAAGACATAATTTATCCCGTCATTATTTCGTTTATACAAAGTGGATACCTACATACCTTACTATACAATAATCATCACGCCAATTTTGCTCTAAGCACACTGCCTTCGTCGAATGTTAAACAATTCCCTGTCCGTTTTTTAGCCATGAGTATATAATAGTATTTGTATAAGATTATTCAGTGACACAAATCAACAAGGTATTAGGATTAGCATTATGACTGACAACGAAGATCAATTTAGGTGTTAACGGCCGTTTGCCCTTGTAATCGTAATCCAGGCATACAGAGTGCCTGAAACACACTTTTGTATCATACGGCAGGGCTTCTGATTTCATTTTGGAAGAACATTTCTCAGATTCTGATTTTGCAGTAATGAGCGTGATTTTGCGGCTTTATTCGGTCGGCGACGTGATTGTATGCCCTTTAGAGAACAATCGTCGGTTGAATTGTTGTTGTGGATAATACGTGTATGAAATTACGGTACGTCTACTAATAATAATGAAATGCGTCCTTAAAAAGACGAGTACCGTTAATTAAGGTGCAATAACAAAGCAAGCCACCTTGCATTGATAATGAAATGAAATCACTTAGTTATATAAAAATCCACTACCTGTCATTACGTAGTTTATTTGAAGTTGATAATTATAACCCTTTGAATTTACTTAAGTTAGTTCTTCAGTTTTGTCAGCAAAACCCTTTTACTGTGATTTTTTTAGGGGGAAGGAGGGGGGGGGGGGGGTTATGGCTTTACGATCGATAGTCTTTGTGCAAAACTGTACAATGCCGCAGGTTAACAAGGTCATAGGTTTAGTATTGCGAAAGATTGAAAAATCAACAGTTTGGTCTTTTTTTTTTTTTTTTTCTGTTGTAGTGCTTTTATTTCCATTTTTGACAACAACATTACTAGGATTGTTTTGCACCCTGATGAGCGTAATTTTGCTTGGTGCAGTTGGCGGCTTGAATGTACGCTGCTCACAAAGCAACTGACAATTGAATTGTATTTGCGAACAATACATGTGCAAAATTACGTCGTAAATAAAAGCGAGCTTAAAAGATTTTCTGCCGCATTTGACTTCAGTCCTTCACTCAAGTTAGTCGCATCTACGTTTACAAAGGCCTGTTCGTGCAACCTGCGCCGTCATGAAGGATAAGCTAGAAAGATTCCTACATCCAACCGCGGACATGAAGAAAGCCATCGAGAGAAACGCAAAGCAAGATGAAGATCTTTCGCTTGTTTTGAGGCACATCGACAAAGAGAAACGAATGGCAATCGATCAACTATCTAGAAGGCAAGAAACCTTCAAGAAAGAAATACTCAGGAGACGGGAGAACGTTTCCAAACAACTCAAAGTTCAGCTCTTTAAACAAGGTAACGTGGCGCTGAAAGATCAACCACGCCCTGATGAAATGGAGCGGGTGAACCGCGTACGTCGGACATTGTCTTGTGAAGAAACACGCCCGCCTTCAGTGGTCCATCAAAGAGCTGTGTTAAGTAAACGGCGCAGTCTTCCCGCTTCATTGTACCGAAGCAGTGACAGCGACGAGTTAAGGGTCAAGACAGAAAGCGTTAGCTCGCCTCCAGGCACGACGAACGCGTCGATCCGAAACAGGAGCGTTACACATCCAAAAGGGGAAGAAACACCGATCGGTTATAATAACAAGAAGAACCATTCAACTCAGTCCGCCATCCGGAGACACTCTG